>WAAE01019336.1:8359-73232 GCA_013400495.1 Nicator chloris | reverse complement strand
TTTCCATCAGGATTCCTGGTTTGCATCAGCAGTGTAATTCTGTGAATGATTCACTTCCATTCACAGGAACAGGAGCAGGATTGTACAAACCCTGTGCTTGGGCAGGGACTGCTCAGTTTCTGCTATTGTGACAAACCTCTGACTAAAATGAAACTGCAAATTACTTGGAATGAATCAGGGCCTCATACCCACGTGGGAAATGGATTTGAGGAGTTCTTTGCAGGGAGTTCAGGAGTGCACATGCTGACTACATTAGTCACACCTCATTTTGACAGCTCTTTAGAAAACTATTTATTCAGAGCATTTGGTTGTTTTGTTTCTGCTATTTTTTCCTTATTATTCCAACAGTTTTTACCCAGCCACTGGAAGTAAAATCAAAACAAGTGCGATTTTCATTTTATAATGAAATGTTTGCTCAGGACTAATACTGTCTTGACAAGCTGTGATTGTCTTTTATAAATGTTATGAGCAGCATCAGAAAATTCAGTGGCACAGCCAAAGTTGTGGATAAAGCAGGAGAGGAAGGAAGCTCGCAGCTTCCTGAAGTTATTTCTCACAGCTTTGGGAAGTGTTTGGGAAGCAAAAATCCATTGAAGCACCCATGGGTTGTGGGATGGGTAATGAGTCCCAGATGAGAGAGATTGAGGTGGGACATTGGGCAGGAATTGTTCCCTGGCAGGGTGGGCAGGCCCTGGCACAGGGTGCCCAGAGCAGCTGTGGCTGCCCCTGGATCCCTGGCAGTGCCCAAGGCCAGGCTGGAAGGGGCTGGGAGCAGCCTGGGACAGTGGGAGGTGGGGATGAGATGATCTTTAAGGTCTCTTCCCACCTTCCGTGATTCCCAGAGCCTGGATAAACGCTGGACGCCGAGACTTGGGATGAACTTCTCCTTTCTTCCCACCCCTTGACCTTGTCCCCCTGCACCCCCAGGCCGTGTTTGACTGCGTGGTGAACTCCCTGAAGAACGTCCTCAACATCCTCATCGTTTACATGCTCTTCATGTTCATCTTCGCCGTCATCGCCGTGCAGCTCTTCAAGGGCCGCTTCTTCTACTGCACGGACGAGTCCAAGGAGCTGGAGAAGGACTGCAGGTACAGCTGGGAGCAGGGAGTGGGCAGGGAACAGCTTCCTCCAGCTCCCCAGGCTGCCCCAAAGGCGGGGATTTGCTGAGTGGGAAGAGCCTCCTGTCAATAAGAGCAATAATTCAGCACAGGTAGCCTGGAGGGGAATTTTCCCTTCTTTTTCTTTAAGAGCTCTGGCTTTCCTGGCTCTGATCTTCAGGATGCAGGGGAGGCAGCTTCTGTCCTGGGAAAGCTGAGTGTGATTTTTGAGGAGGGATTTTGATAGTGTGACTCCTCTTTCCACCTGTTGCCTCAGGTCTTAGAGCTCCTATGAATTAGAAAAACACACTGAATAAATAATCAGAAGTGTGGGACGTTAAAGAGCTACAGATTAGTGAGGAGAGGGGCAGGATGTGAATATCTTAAAAGCCCTGTCATGCTTTGTCCTTCCCAGCAGGCTGGCAAGGTGTGTTACTCCACAATGTGCATCTCATTAGCTTTTTCCTTGGCACCCAAAGCACCTCCTCAGCACTGTCCTGCTCTGCCTGTCCCTCTCCTGCTGCCTGGCACCTGCAGGGCACGTCCCTGGTGGGATCCTAAGAGCTGTCCTTGGAAAAATGCAGATAAATTACAGAAAGGAATGTGAAATTACAGAATAGGGTAGGTCGGAGAGGGTTCTGCATGTGCCAGGCCCCTCAAAGTGGGAAACATTTAGGAATTAGATCCAATCCTGGAGTAGGAGCCAGAGATGTTTCCCCATCAAGCAGAAGTTTCCTGTGGGGTCAGACAATTGAGGGGCAGGCATGGTGTTAATGGCTGGCTTTTCCTAATGAACTAATGAATGCCTGATTAAAGTTTCTTTCATTTTCAGCCCTCAGGTCCAGTTCCCATGGCTCAAGAACTGGACTCACTTCTGGCATGGCCTTTGAGGGAGTCCCTTTGTCTTTAACCCACAGCACAGTGCAGACTGCTGCTGGAGCTTTCCCATGCTCCTGAGTCCTAAGACATGCCTGATCTGCTTTAATTCTCTCATTGGCTCTGAATCTCTTTTTCCTAGGGGTCAGTACCTCGATTATGAAAAAAACGAGGTGGAGGCACAGCCCAGGGAATGGAAAAAATACGAGTTCCACTATGACAACGTGCTCTGGGCTCTGCTCACGCTCTTCACCGTGTCCACAGGGGAAGGGTGGCCAACGTGAGTACCTGGCACTGGCAGGGGCTGATGGTGCAGGTAAAGCAGGTCCCCAAAGCTCTGAGGGACAGCAGGTAACCTGGGAAATGAGAAAAATCTTCTATCAGCTACGTTTTGTGTGATTCTTGGGGGGACCAGCAGGCAGAGCCCTGTGTTTGCCTTGGTGCCCTTCGAAGTTTGCACAGGGATGCTCAGAAAGTTTTCAGCTCTTGCTTCAGGCTTTTGGGCGCATATGCCTTTCTCAGGGGTAAAACTGATATTGGAAATGGTAGAAAACGGAGGGGGAAAAGTGTTGGGAGCTCTGCTGAAAGTCTGCTGGGCGTGACAGGCCCCAAATGACGTGTCCTGCTCAGCACATGACTTTATTTTGGCACATGTGGAGTGCAGTGTGTGGCCAGGGCTCCTCAGCCTCCATGTTCAACCCTTTCATACAATAAAGACTAAAACAGCATCCAGCCTCCCTTTTCCAGTCCCTCACTGTGTTCCCCTACTTGGCTGTCATCAACACCTCTCTTTCCCTGCTCTTACTCCACCCCTGTTGACCAGAGAAGAGAAGCCAGATCCAGCTGGATCCTCTCCCCTTGCCCAGGGGGGATCAGTGGATCTGGACACAGCAAATCTCCCCCATTCTGCAGAATGGTGGCAACGAGGGGTTTCCCTAAAAATATCCTCAAGGAAAACTTCCTCCCAGCCTCGTGTGGGAGCAAGCTTTTCCTGAGCACACCTGGGAAACCCTGCACGTGAGGGAAGGCCAGGGAGTGATTCTCAGGGGGTCCTTGGTGCTTCCCAGGGATTGTGTTGACCTTTCCTCTCTCTTTGCATTTGCTTGCAGTGTGCTGAAGCACTCGGTGGATGCCACCTACGAGGAACAGGGGCCCAGCCCTGGCTACCGGATGGAAATGTCCATCTTTTACGTGGTGTATTTTGTTGTCTTCCCTTTTTTCTTTGTCAACATCTTTGTGGCGTTAATCATCATCACCTTCCAGGAGCAAGGAGATAAAGTGATGTCAGAGTGCAGCCTCGAGAAAAACGAGGTACCCACCTCTTCTGACTCCAGAGTTGGTGTTCCAGGGGCTCAGAGCACCTGGATACTGGTGGAAGGCCACTCCCCGTTCCCCCTGTGCTGGGGGCACTGGAGACCCGTGGTTATTGAAGGGTGTGTGGTGTAGAGACCAAAGAATGAGTGGCTGTTTCAGCTTCTGCATAGAAACAAAACCAGGGAGAGCCCCCAGGTGCTTCCTGTTGGGAACCACTGTCACACATCCCTGGCAGTGCCCACAGCAAAGTGAGGATGGATCTGCCCTGGCACAGGGTGCCCAGAGCAGCTGTGGCTGCCCCTGGATCCCTGGCAGTGCCCAAGGCCAGGGGGGACAGGGCTTGGAGCAGCCTGGGACAGTGGGAGGTGTCCCTGCCATGGCAGGGGCGGCACTGGATGGGCTTTAAGGTCCGTTCCAGCCCAACCCATTCCATGATTTTATGTTTGCTCAAGTGTGGAGGGGTAGAAGGAGGCAAACCTTGAGGCCAGACCTCAGAAACCAAACTGAAGTGCAACTGCTGTGGCTGCCCAGAGGAAAACTCCTCTCTCCAGGCTGGCTTTGTGCCTGGCTGGGATTTGTCCTCCTGGCAGCAGCCAAAAGGAGATCCCTTGAGGAGAGTGTAAGACTAGGGCAAGAAGCTGTGAGGCTTTTCTTTAATGCCCCCCAAATGGCCATTGTTTTCCACTCAGGGACCCCCTGAGCTGGTTTTTCTTTAGTTGCTGGCATCTGTGTATCTTCCTTCCATGGGTGTATCCAGTTTCCTTCTCAATCCATGCAGATTTTTAGCATCTGCAGCATCCTTCCTCCAGGGTCCCACAGCCTCAACGACCTCTTTTGGGAAGGACCATCTCTTTTCATGTATTTTGAAACTGGAACCTCATTTTTGATGAAAAGAGATGAATTTTTAAGCAATTAGCTAGTTCCTTGTTTGTCTAAATTAACAAAAAGTCCAAAATAAAGCAGAATATTTAGAGAGCTTTACCCACATTATTTTCCAGCTGAGCAAAAAGTGATTTCAGTCTTGGAATTCTAATGTAAATTCAAGATGAGAAAACACTCCAGGATCAAAACCTCTTGTAGAAAGCAATTTTTGTCATAGTTTGATATTCATAATAAAGTGAACAGAAATAGCCAGTGAAGGGGATCTCTGGGAGTTCCCCCAGTGCTTTTGGTGGATAATTTATTGGTAAATTCAGGTCTCATTTTATGAGACATTCTCAGCTGCTCGGGTGTTGCTGTGTGTGGGGACACACCCGAGTCCCACAACGCCTTTTAAAAACCACAGATAACATCTTTACCAATCCTCTGCTTCCTACAGCCGCCCATCAGGAGGAACTGGGATTAGGGTTAATTCCATTAATTCCTCCCATCAGGAGGAATGAGAAGTGGGAAGGGATCAGGACCTAGGAGGGGCTGGGCTCTAATGGAATGTGGTAGGACTGCAAGGGCATGGCAATGTTATGGGGTGAATATTCCAGGAAAAGTGATGGGGATTTGGGGTCCTGTGATTTGGGGTCCTGTGACTTGGAGTCCTGTGATTTGGGATCCTGTGATTTGGGATCCTGAGATTTGGGATCCTGTGACTTGGGGTCCTGTGATTTGGGGTCCTGTGACTTGGAGTCCTGTGATTTGGGATCCTGAGATTTGGGATCCTGAGATTTGGGATCCTGTGATTGCGGTCCTGTGATTTGGGGCCCTGTGATTTGGGGCCCTGTGATTTGGGGCCCTGTGATTTGGGATCCTGTGATTTGGGGTCCTGTGACTTGGGGTCCTGTGATTTGGGGCCCTGTGATTTGGGGCCCTGTGATTTGGGGCCCTGTGATTTGGGATCCTGTGATTTGGGATCCTGTGCTGCGTTTTACAGGAACAATCAGCACCACTTGGTGTGAGTGCTCTGCTCACTCTCCCAACCACATCCCGATGGATAAAGACTTCCAGCCCTTCCTCTGGCATCTTTTCATCCCCTTTTTGTTTTGTAGAGGGCCTGCATAGACTTTGCCATAAGTGCCAAGCCCCTGACCCGCTACATGCCTCAGAACAAGCAATCCTTCCAGTACAAGATGTGGAAATTCGTGGTGTCCCCTCCCTTTGAGTATTTTATCATGGTCATGATTGCTCTCAACACCATCGTCCTCATGATGAAGGTGAGTGGGATCTTCCTGAACCTTGGAATTTGGGGCTGTTGTCTGGAGAGGCTCTCACCCTGAGGGCTGGGGTGGCTCAGCAGAGCAGCCACCACTCCCCACGTGCCTGGTGGGATTCCTTTGGCCCCCCAGGGAGGTGGATTAGCTGGGATCAGATCCCACCAGTGGGATTCCCTGAACTGTGGTGGTTGGGCTCAGCCCCTTTGGTGTGTGAACATGGGGTGGGAACTGGGATCTCCAGCTCAGCCTGGGCTTTCTCCTGCAGAGCAGGGTCTTGGGGCTGCTCAAAGTCCAGTCAGGCCAGGGAAATTCAAACTGAAAAGAGTAGGTTTAGATGGGATATTGGGCAGGAATTGTTCCCTGGCAGGGTGGGCAGGCCCTGGCACAGGGTGCCCAGAGCAGCTGTGGCTGCCCCTGGATCCCTGGCAGTGCCCAAGGCCAGGCTGGATGGGGCTTGGAGCAGCCTGGGACAGTGGGAGGTGTCCCTGCCATGGCAGGGGTGGCACTGGATGATCTTTTAAGGTCCTTTCCAACCCAAACCATTCTATGGTTCTGTGAAATTACTCAATTTTGGAACAGGAGCATCAAATGTGGATCACATCCCAGCATCAGGCTCCTGGGATGTGATCCAGAGTGGGGGAAGAGACACAGGTGGATGATGTCCCCTCCTTGCCTATCTTAGAGTATCTTCTCAGTCAAGGGGTCCTCATCTTTTTAGTGAAAGAAGCACAGTTCTGCCTTTGTCCTCTGTGTTTGAAAAGGCCCTTCCCCCCTCCTGTGCTTACAGGGGGATGTCCCTCAGCAACAGCCCACATCATCTCCACCTCTGGGGACATCCCAGCTGCCCCCTCAGTACAGGATGGAGCAAGGGAGACAGGAACAATTGTGTTGTAACCTCAGTGGAGCAAGGGAGACAGGAACAATTGTGTTGTAACCTCAGATCCCACTGACAGTGAGCACAGACTCCTGACTAAACCGGGCAGGAATCATCTGGGAAAGGTTTTACTCTGTCAGTGATTAACAGCCTTTCTTGCATCCCGCTTTAGTTCTATGATGCTCCAGAAGCATACGAGGAAATGCTGAAATGCCTGAATATTGTGTTTACATCCATGTTTTCCATGGAATGTGTGCTGAAGATCATTGCCTTTGGTGTGCTGGTAGGTGCCTTCCTCGTTCTCTTCCACCTCTTTCCTCTCTCTATGAAATGCTCGCGTTTCGTGACTCGGGTTTAAAAAACAAACAAACAAAAAACTCCCCGACCTGTGGTGGCAAAAAGAAAATAACCCCTGGATCCCTCTATTCCCCTTGTGTTCTCGTTTGGCAGAATTATTTCCGAGATGCCTGGAATGTCTTTGATTTTGTAACAGTGTTGGGAAGTATTACTGATATTTTAGTAACAGAGATTGCGGTAAGTACAGTTTGCTCAATTTATTTCATTTATAAACAAAGCTGTGCCCTGTCAAGACAGTGAACCTTCTCCCTACCAGCCTGATTCCCTGGAGCTGCCTCTGGGAGTCATGATGGCCTTGGCTGACCCTGAGCTCTGCTTTTCCATGGAGCTGAGCACAGCTGTCTGCCCCAAAGAGGGAAAGCTCTGATGAGAAGCACAGTGCTCATGACTCTGCCAGGAAGCAGCTCCCTCTCTCCTGCAGCAAACCTCTCTATCCCCAGGCCTTTTCTGCCTGCTCATGGAAAAATCCTGCTGAATTTAGAGAGGGAGAAGACCAAAGGGATTCTGCTGTGCTAATGGGGGAGGTTTTTTGCAGGGCACATGTCTGGCCCTTGGGGTTCCTGCCCAGTCTGGGTGACGGGGCAGGGTGAAGGGAAGTGACAGGGACACAGGGACAGGGGGAAGGGAAGAGGTGAAGAGTCTGGACTGGGGGAATGTTCCTGTCACAGCAGCTCTGTGGGGCAGTGAATACACAAACAGCTTTCCCATGGGATTTCTGGCCAGCCCTCCAAGGGCTGCTGTCTCCCTGCTAACAAGTCCTTGTATCTCTCACAAAGTGGACAGACTCGTATTAAATTCGGAAGGATTTTTCCAGAAGGGCAGCCAATGTCTGTCTCAATCCCTGACAGTCTGATAGTACCTGATGTGTAATTTGTCCTCTCCTCTCCCAGTGCATGTTGTAGCTGATGATGTATCAGAGTATGATGAATTTGAACTTGACCATGACTTTTTTTTCCTCAGCCCAGGGGTTTGCCTGTAGATCTGTTTTGTGTGTGCTCAGAGCTGTGCTCCCCACGTTCCTTTACAGGTGGTGGTGAAGACCGTGTGACTGTTTCTAACAAAATGCATTTTTATTTAACCTCCTTGGTACAAAATAACGCACGACCCCCCAAGCTTTCCTCCCCATACAAATGATGTTCATTTATCTGCTGGTGAATCCTATGCTGTGGGCTTTGGATTTTGTTTTCAGAGCAGCCAGGCTGAAGTTACTCAGCTCGCCCCCTCTGAGTGCTGTGGGAAGGCACGGGGTGCTTGTCCCCAGTCCCTCTGCCATGGGATGTGTTTTCTTGCCAAGGGCACCCAAACTCTTGCCACGGTTTGAAAATTTGTGAAAACATTTGCAAGTCAGCTACAAACAGACTGAAGCTTTTCCACCCTCACTTTGGCCACTTTTCCTGCGAGGAAGCAGCACTGACAGCTCCCACGGGGTAAGGGAGCCTCTGGTCACTCCCAGACTGGTGTCTTCTCCTTCAGGAAGGTTTCTACTTCTCAACACCAAGCCCACATGCTGCTAAAATCCTCATTTTTAGAGCTATTTTGCAGGCAGGGAGCAGCCACAGTGTTGCCGTTCCCTGCTCAGTTAATGGGACATTGCCTCTCCCTGCAGCTCCCACAGGATGGCCCAGCCAGGGAATTGGATCAGGTTGGGCTGTGAGACATTTCCAGCATCAAAACCTTTGCAGAGTTGTGGGAATTACCCCTAAAACCCCGACAGGGATAAGCTCCCAGGGACCCATGTGCCTTCCCCTTCTCCTCCCTGGTGGGAAAGAAGAGCTTTTTTTGTTTATGAGGAGCTGGATCCATTCAGTCCTGAGAGAGGATTTTCTAAAGGAGGTCACCAGATTCCCCTGGCAGTGTCCACCATGGAGCTGATCACAAACATCTCTCATATAAAAGGCAGATGTCCCCAGGACCACTCCAGCCCTGAGCTCTCAGTCCTTTGTTTGTGTCTCTGCTCTCTCTAAATATTCCCCTTCTGGTGGTGCAGCACCCACGTGGGGGTTGATCTCTTCTCCCAAGTAAGAAGCAGCAAAGCAAGAGGAAACAGCCTCAGGTTGCTCCAGAGGAAGTTTAGGGTGCATATTAGGAATAATTGCTTCATGGAAGGGGTGGTCAGGCACTGGCACAGGTGGAGTCCCCATCCCTGGAGGGATTTGAAAGCTGTGTGGATGTGGCACTTGGGGACAGCGTTTAATGGTGGCCTTGGCAGAGCTGGGGGAATGGTTGGACTCAATGATCTCGGAGATCTTTTCCAACTTGAACAGATCTCTGATTTCTGTGTAGCCACCAGGCTTTTCCCTTCAGACAGAGATTGCCACGGGGTCATCCCCTGCCACCTTTCTTTCTAAACTTGGATCTCAACACTGCTTTGATGCAGCTCCTGCCTGATGTCTCTCCAGCAGCTCTCCACCCCTGCAGGACAGCCCCCAGCACACGCTTCCTTCAGCCACACATCCCTGCCAGCCTCACAGGGGACAAGGGACAGGGATCACAGGGACTGGGCACAGCGCCCTGGGCACCGCAGGTTGGGGACGGTGATGCCAGGCCCCAACAGCCCCGCTGAGCTCTGGCACTGAGGGTTGGCAGTGGTGCCCTGAAGATCACACTGATAACGGGATTGATAACGGGACTGATAACGGGACTGATAACGGGATTGATAGCGGGACTGATAACGGGATTGATAACGGGATTGGTAACGGGACTGATAACGGGACTGATAATGGGACTGATAACGGGACGGATAACGGGATTGATAATGGGATTGGTAACAGGACTGATAACAGGACTGATAACGGGATTGGTAACATGATTGATAACGGGACTGATAACGGGATTGGTAACAGGATTGATAACGGGATTGATAACAGGATTGATAATGGGACTGATAACGGGATTGATAATGGGATTGGTAACAGGACTGATAACGGGACTGATAACAAGATTGATAATGGGATTGGTAACGGGATTGGTAACAGGATTGGTAACAGGATTGATAACGGGACTGATAACGGGATTNGACTGATAACGGGACTGATAACGGGACTGATAACAGGATTGATAGCAGGATTGGTAATGGCAGCTGGCAGGATGCCCCTCATGGAATTCATTCCCTTTCAGCCAGTGCAATGTGCTGGATGTGGTCTTGTACCAGGCTCTCCACTGCCACTGAAACCTTCCTGCCCTCAAAGCCAGGCTGGACGGGGCTTGGAGCAGCCTGGGACAGTGGAAGGCCCCTGCCCATGGCAGGGGGTGGAAGGAGATGAGCTTTAAGGTCCCTTCCAGCCCAGACCATTCCATGATTTTGTGATTTTCCCAGTCCTGAGGATGGAAAAGCAGCAGAAGGATGCAGCCCTCTGTTCCAGCCCTGTGTGGCCAGCTTTGGGATATTTTGTTAAACTGCAACTTGACCCAATTTAAATGCTTCTGGTATTGAGAACCGATATAGAAAATGAACCAATAGAACCAGGTTGATCCAATTTTGAACAAATAGTTCCAAAATAGAACCAATTTTAGAAAAATGTAGAAAAAAAGGGCTGAAAGAGCTGATGCAGAGACGTGAACGTGCAGGGATGGAGGTGAGGAGCAGGAGGTGCCTCATTCATGGAGCACAGCCCAGGGGTGGCCTCTGCCCAACCTCTTTCCCTCTGGAATCCCAGGGAGGGCAGAGCAGGAGATAAAGGCTGGGGATGAGCATCCAGGGAGCTGCTGCTGAACCAAGCCCACCTCACCTTCCTGGGGGCACGAGGCTCTCATGGAGCTCTCCCTGGGAACAACCAGAGAGGAGAACAGGTCGTGGATCACACTGCCACAGCTGTGTCCCCAGCAGGGAATGGCCCTTTCTCCTTGTGCCTTCCTCAGCTCCAGCCTCCCCTCCTCTGCTGGGCAGAGTTTGGGTCAGTCCCTTCAGTCCCTCCAACCCTCCTGGCAGCCATTCCCACGGAGTTTCCTCAGCTGGGAAGTCCAGGTGACAGCCACAAGGTGACCCTGACTGCTGTGCCTGCCCCACCAGCCTGCAGGTCCCCCTGGAGATGTGTTTGAGGTGTGAGCTCAGGCTCACAAACAGTGCCAGAGCACCGTTTTCCTCTGTATTTCCCAGCTAGAAGTGTTCTCCAAAGGTAAACAATCCTGGGTGGCCTCACCTTGAGAGACTTGGCTTCCACCAGCCTTGTTTGGTACCTTTAACCCTCTGAGGAGTAAAGACAAAAGGAAAAGAAATGTGTGGATTAATTGCTTTGTTTTAATTTTCCTGGTCATGTCACACGTAATTTACTTTGTGATTGTAGTGGAATATCTATTTTTTTATTTCCTCAGGCAAAAGCATGAATGTCAGTTTTTTTACCCTCAGTGATTGAGGGAAGAGAGGTGGGATTAAGGAAAAGGAGTCCTTGTGGACACAGTTGGCCTCAGGAGGCTGAGTGGGTGTTTGGCAAACTGACATCTATTTCTATGCCTGGAAATATAAAAAACCATCCTGAGAAGTGTTTGTGAATTGTCTCCAAATTTGCATTACAAACTGAAATGCAAATAACAACTGCACTGTCTGTGTTACCTCAAGGTTCTCCGAATCCGTTTTGGTTCGAAGCATTTTTAATTTCTGGAGTTCCCATAAAATAACACCTCCCCCTATAGCCCAACGGTTTTTTCCCAGTGAAATTTTTCAGAGTTTCCTTTTTGCTTGTCCTGATTACTCATTTTCTCTTTTGTTTCCTGTTTTTGTTCCTTATTTTCCTTATCTACCTGCTGAATCACGCCATCCAATCAACATACAATGCGAAAACCATGTCTCCGTCTGTATGTTGTGCACCTGCTGCTCAAAAAAAAATATAAAACTTTGTAAATAATCTTGCAAATATCCATCCATGACAACATCACATATAGGACACGGTTGGTTTCACTGAATTTAAACAATTCTTTAAATTCTCTGCTTTGATTTTCTCTCGTTTTTCTTTGATTTGATCCGGTTTTGGTTTGTTTGGGTTTTTTTTTTGATGAGAGTTCCGATTGCACTGGTGGAAAAGCCTCACTGCAGCGTGCCCCAAAGTGGCTTCTGCCCTGCACCTCCCTCCCTGGGCTCATTGGTGACCTGAGCAGTTGCCAATAGCCCGTCCCTGCTCCCTGTGCCACCCCCGTGCCAAAGGGGACACTGCCACTTGCTTCATTTCCATGGGAGATGGGAGGAGATGGCGAGGGAAGGATGTTCTGCACCTGGAAACGCTGGGGTTTGGAGGTGGAGGTACCAAATTCAGCTCTCTGTAAGGGGGTTTGGCTTCTTTTAGGATTGCAGGATGGAGCTTTGTGCTGAAGGAAGCACCTGAGAGCCTTACAGGTGTTTTAACCTATGTATTGTAAGGCAAAGATATTATTGGGGTGATGGCAGAATGGCTTCCCTCAAATCAAAAATGATGGGAAAGAAGGATCTTAAATTTGAAAGTTCTCTGTGACACCAACCCAAAGAAGAACCCATTCTGCAACCACAGTGGACACAAAGTCGCTGGATGCAAACCCCAAACCCCGAGTAAAATTAATAAATCATCTTATGACCAGAGCTGAACAGTACCAGGAACCAAATCCCACTGGGAATTTAGTGCCAAGGTGCAAATTTATTCCAAAAATGCCTTCAGAAATATTGACCTTTATCTTTGAAAATCACCAACTAAACAAAAGAGAATCCATAAAGAAAAATGCAATCAGAAATATATACATTTTTCCATTCTTAATTATCTTGGCTATGGTTGATAACACAAATGAGACCAAAAGCTTCTCAAAAATCCTCACTCAGCCACCTGACACCAGCTCTTGGATCTGTGAACATCCACGTTTCCTGTTGCACAGTTGCTGTTAAGACAGAAATCAGGGTGAATTTTTATTTCCAGGCTGCACAGAGGCTCCGTTTGTGGAGGGTCCTGGGGGGAATTTTCTGCTGGGATGCAGCAGAGAAAAAGACAATGTGTAAGTTCAAAGCTTGCCCAGTGCAAGCCAAGAAGGGAATCCTCCGTGGTGCTGGATCCCTTCCAGATGTGTGGGAGCAGTCAGGATAAATTTGGAGACTTTGTCTGCTGCACACCTGGCCCAGGCAGCACAGAAAAGGGCTCTGGCATTAGCTGTGAACATAAAAATAAATTGGGGGAAAATCAGTTTGCTAAATTTTGGCTGCTGTCCCTGTTCCAGGTTAAGGATTGCAAAGCTCATCCTGCACTTTGTTGGGATTGGGGTCGTTGTTCCACAGAGACAGGTCCAGGCTCCTTCAGCCACTCGGCATCCAAGTGAGGTCTTTGGAGCACCACGTTGTCCTCTGGAGCTGCTGCAGGGGCACAGCAGGAGCAGCACAGCTGGGAGGAATCCTGGAGAGGAGCAGCTGAGGGCACTGGGATGGTTCAGCTGGAGCAGATGAGGGCACTGGGATGGTTCAGATGGAGCAGATGAGGGCACTGGGATGGTTCAGATGAGGGCAGAGCTCCCCGGGGGCTGCAGCTCCTCCCGAGGGGCAGCTCCCAGCTCTGCTCTGGGACAGGGACAGGGCCAGGGCAGGGCTGGAGCTGGGCCAGGGCAGGCTCAGGCTGGAGATCAGGGAAAGGTTCTTCCCCCAGAGGGTGCTGGCACTGCCCAGGCTCCCCAGGGAATGGGCACGGCCCCGAGGCTGCCAGAGCTCCAGGAGCCTTTGGCCAGTGCTGCCAGGGGTGCCCAGGGTGGGCTTGGTGGGGTGTCTGTGCAGGGACAGGGCTGGGCTGGAGGATCCTGGTGGGTCCCTTCCAGCTCAGGAGATTCTGGGATTCTGTCAAGTAGGGAATGAAGAGAGTTCTGGGCATCACACATAAAATAATTTTTCCAGCATTCCTGACTCAGGATGGAAGGACTGATAGGATGTCCCTGCAAGGGCAGAGTCCTCGAGACACAGACAAGGGTGGCAAAAATCTACAGCCTCTTAAAATCAGCAGTGGATTCCCCAAGCTCCAGATGAAGCCAAGACCCTGTGCAAGGTTCAGGAAAACTTCTTCAGTGCTGGCAATACCATGGACATTGAAATGGGAACTGAGCCTTTTCCTCATCAGTAATTCCTTAACTAATTAATTAATAAGGTGATTCTTGTTGATGCCAGATGAAGAGAAGTCTTAAAGCTTCCTGAGTGATCCCATTCTTGGCTTGGTCAGATGCCTCTTCCTGCAGTTCCTTCTGCATCCCTGTGGACAGAGGGAGCAGCTCCTGTGCTGGACACTCCTCTGCTGCTGAAGGCACTGGGGAACAGATCCAGGCAGTGCCTGTGCCCTGATCTTCATGCCTTTCCTGCTTTTCAGTGTGGAAATCTCTGGAGCCTCCAAAAGAAGCAGGACATGGAGGTCTTGGAGTCCAGAGGGGGCTCCCAGGGCTGGAGCCCCTCTGCTCTGGGGCCAGGCTGGGAGAGCTGGGGGTGCTCACCTGGAGAAGAGAAGGCTCCAGGGAGAGCTCAGAGCCCCTGCCAGGACCTAAAGGGGCACCAGGAGAGCTGGAGAGGGACTGGGGACAAGGAATGGAGGGACAGGACACAGGGAATGGCTTCAGTCTGACAGAGAGGTGGGGTTAGGTGGGACATTGGGCAGGAATTGTTCCCTGGGAGGGTGGGCAGGCCCTGGCACAGGGTGCCCAGAGCAGCTGTGGCTGCCCCTGGATCCCTGGCAGTGCCCAAGGCCAGGCTGGACATTGGGGCTTGGAGCAGCCTGGGACAGTGGGAGGTGTCCCTGCCATGGCAGGGGTGGGATGGGTGATCTTTAAGGTCTCTTCCAACCCAAAACATTCTGGGATTCTCTGAAAACAACCTAAGAAAGGGTAACAGCAGGCTCCCATGGTGGGACAGCCTTCAAGGGCAGCTCTGTAGCAGTGGTTTTTATTCTCCCTGTTTCCCCACTGCTTCCCAGTTTTCTTCAGGGATGCATTGCCCATCTCCTGTTGTGGGAAGTGGTGGCAGTGCCCAGCCATGCCCAGACCCCCCGGCCCTGGATGGTCCTAGGTCACTTCAGTACCAGCCCTTCCTTTTTCAGGAGAATAGTGACAGACCAGGGGAAAATCATTTTCCAAACATAATTCGTTATTCCTCAGATGGATGATAAAATACTAAAGCTCTGATGCCTGTTGTGAGCACTGTGAGCATCTGTGCAACAGGAAAGCAAAAAGAAAAACCCTGGAAAGGATGACTTTGATAACCCAGATGTCAGATGTGTGCGTGGCACAGAGGTGGCTCAGTGAGAGGAGAATTGATGCCAAAAACTGTTTTACCCGAGAAATACGGCAATGTGGAGTTTCCCCTTTGGCTGCATGCCATCCCAATTCCTGCCTGGAGAGTTGAGGTGTGGGAGGATGGGTGTTCTCTGAGGGGTGCTGAGGGTGCCACACACGTGGAGCCCTTGCAGCCACCACCAGCGTGGGGAATGTCCTCTCTCCGGGCAGTGCTGAGAACGCTCCTTCCACCAGTCCCAGGGTGTCGGTGACGGGGGCTTGTCCTGGGTTGGCAGTGATTCCACACGGAGCCAAGGCTTTCACTGCTCCTTAGCAAGTGGCTTTGCCAGAGTCAAATAGGGAATGTGGGGGCGAAAAAAAAAAATCTGTGGAGTGTTAGTCCATCTAAATCGCAGGGAATGGGAGTCACAGACATAACTGCACTGTCCTGAACCCTCTTCCCATTTCTATCCCTTTTCCGTGGGTAGCACTGGGGTAGCTCAGCTTGCAGGGAGCCCAGCCCAAAGCAGGTGTTAAACATCCTGTCAGCTGTGATGATGAGGTTTTAGCAAAGCCTGAGCAGGACAATGTTCCTGCAGTTATGTAGGAGGAGGGAGATCCCTCAGAGATGGGCCCTGTGCCCCTGCTCCTCCCTGGAGCCTAAGGAAAGATCTGGCTTGAGCATTGCTCTGAAGTTAAAATCAGACTTTCAGGCCTAAGTGCTGCCAGCATTACACACGAGGGCTGATCCAGTTCCCGCTGTGGGGAGATTTTCCTGATTAAAAGGGCTCCTGGTTAAACCTCTGCCCTGCCCTGGGGCCGGCTCACGGTGGGACAGGGGAAGAAGAGCCCATTAGTGATGGTCCCAGCTGGGTTCCAGCTCTGCCCCCGGGGCCTTACCCAGCCCTGCCCTGCTCAGGTGAGTGCAGCTGGACTGTTGTGAAGGGAAGGTAAGCACTGTGAAAACAATCCTGGAGCTGATGCTGAGACCAACTGGACATGAAAATGTCCAGTGCCTGTTTTACTGCCCAACCCAGGGGAACCCTCGCTCGTGCTTTGCCTGCCAGAGATGGCTTCTGTTGCTGGCTTGAATGAGCTCAGTGTTGTCTGCTCCTTCATTGAACATTCCTGTGCTTTTCTCTTTTCTCTTTATTTGAAGATTGAGTCTGATTTTGGGTCTGTGCCTAACTCTGAGCTGCTTGTGTTTAACCTGAGAGAAACCGAGTGCATGCCTGAGACTGAGTTCTGGAACTCGTTGATGGGATTGGTGGAATGCAATGCTAATGGCCCCAAAACTGAGCTGGCATTGAAAGAATCCATAGATCCAACAAGCCCCCCAATTTCAGCATGAGCTCTGTAGCCAAATGAGCAAGAAATGTGGGTCAGTTCAATGTGACTTCTGGTAAAACAATAATCCAAAGGGAAATACAATTTTTGCTCATCTTTACCAAGCAGAGCTCCTTATGATTATATTTGCTGCTTCACTGCTCAATAGTTTAAAGTGAGATGTTTCCTCTCTTTAGCTCACTCAGTCAAATAAGTGGCTGTGATCAGAGATCCACAAAAACGCAAATTATGGAAAGGGGGAATATTTTTTCATCTCCTTAAAATAGGAGGGCAAGAGGGATCTGGCTTTTGCATGTTTTGTTTTGGAAAGAACCCTCTCTAGATTAGCTCATTGGGGCAAGAATCCTCTTTTCCCCGAAGGAAAGAAAACAAAAATGGGCTGGGGGTGGGGAAAATCCTAGAAAGCAAATGGAAATCAGAACCTGCCTGCAGCAGTCCTTTGATCCACTTGTGCAGACACATTTAATGAGAATTTGGAAAACCAGCAGGTTCCTAAGGCATCTTCCTGCTGGTGAAAGCTCAACCTCCCCAATTGACTCGCTGCCCTTGATCCGTCTTCCAAACCATCTTCTGGTGCCGTTTCTCCTTGGCAAACCTGTCCAGTTACACGCTGTACAAACCCTGGAAACCTCCAGGCTGGAAAACATCCTCATTCTCCCAAGGATGTTTGAATCTTCACTGGACAATGCCTTTCTTTGTCCCTTGCCAGTGTCTTGGCTGAAGTTCAATTCCCTGTCGAAACAGAGCTGACCAAGACTTTCAACCAACCTCATTCCTTTTCAAAATGAAAATCCGGCAGCATCCCCCTCTCCCTGAGTCCTGAGGGGGAGAACATCTGCCTCGCTCAAAGCAAATCAGCCCTCCGAGGCCAGCGTGACAGGGCCTTTTCCTTTTCTCTCATTGACCCAGTAGCAGAGGGGAGGGCTCTTGTGGAGAGGGGTTTTCTCATTCTTGCTGCATGTGGAGTGATCTGCACTGACGAATGTTTCTTTTGGAAGGTTTTCTGGTGGCCGATTTGCTGCTTAGATCGTGAAGCTGGTAATTTTAATTTCTTTTTTGCGGGCTGTGGTTTCGGATCGCGGTCGTTTCTGAAGGACACAAAACCTTTACTTTCCGCAGGACAACTTCATCAACCTCAGCTTCCTGCGCCTCTTCCGGGCAGCCAGGCTCATCAAGCTCCTCCGGCAGGGCTACACCATCCGCATCCTGCTCTGGACATTCGTGCAGTCCTTCAAGGTGAGCCTTGGCAAGGGGGGAGGAGATCTGGGGAGAGGGTCGTGCTTGGCGCACGTGGAGCGTCTTCCAGTGAGGATCCAAGAGCTTCTCTTGTCTTGGAACGGCCTCTCTGCACCTCTACAGAGCGATTGCAGGAATTCAGAATTCAGGAACTCCTCAGGAAAGAGGATTGGCGAGCACTGCCCAGCCACAGGAATATTAATCTGCAGAAAATCCAACTGGTTAGCACCAAGAATATTAATTATTAATTCAACTGGTTAGCATGACAAGGGGTATTAATTCTGCTAAAAGTGAACTGGTTCGCACTGACCATTCCTAGGAATATTAATTCTGCTAAAAATGGGCTGGTGAGCACTGCCCAGCCCCAGGAATATTAATTTTCTGCAGAAAAGAGAGCAAGTTAGCACTGTTCCCCTGAAAGCTGCATTTTGGAGGATGAGGCTGAAGGGCTGCTTGCTCGTGCACACTCCAGCAAGTGCTCAACGTTCAGGCTGCCCTTGAAACTACCCCGAAATCCCTCTGGCAAAGTCTGGACGTTCAGGAATTTGCATAAAGAAGCGCTGGCCTGACTAACGAGTGCCTTGTTCTTCACCTGCAGTGAGTGTAAGGTTAAATCACCTTCCCCAGGATTTGGGTGCGGTGGGATGTGGCACAGGTGAAGCCCAGCCCCTGGAGCTTTGGTAACACAGAATGAAGCTGTAGAGCCACAGGCCTGGGTTGGATGACGTGGAGAATCAAATTCATGAGGTTTTGTTGAGGTTTTGTTGTGGTTTTGTTGTGAAGTTGAGGCAGTTGCTTTGCCTGGTTTCCATTACCTCTGCCCTTCCTCCCATCAGTCCTCAACACAGTGAATTTGCTGTTTTCTAGATCTAAACAAAAGCCCACATACCCCGAAGCTGGTTATTTTACAGCTCTCAGCTGCTTTGCAGCCTGTTTTTCATTGTTTTATGCTTTAATTCTGGTCCTGGGGCTTGCTCAGGTTCTGCAGTGGAGGGAGGAGAACACAAAAGGTGAAACCAGGCTCTGTGGCAGCGATGCTGGGCTCTGACACAGCAGTGTTCATGGGCTGGGAGCTGTGGGTGCAGCCCCCCAGTCCCTCTGTGGGCTCTGCAGCTGTGAGGCGTTCCCAGTCAGGAGCCAGTGGATGGATCTTGGCAGAGGGGCTCAGGCACAGCCTCCTCCAGCACCATGCCGGCCCTTCCCAAAGCCCGCGGCCGGAGTGTGGCCCTGACGCGGAGCCAGCACCTTCCTGGGCATCATGAGGAGCTCTTCGTCTGTCTGTCCCCCCAGCTCTGAGCTCTCAGGCCGTGTCCCTCGTGCAGAGGTGTCCAGCAGACACCACATCAGTCCTTTATCCCCAGGTTTCCCCCAGGTTTTGCCCCGGGGGTGCCTCAGGCCCAGCGATGCCGGCCGGGCCAGGGAGGGATTGTCCTGCTCTGCTCTGGGCTGGGGCGGCCTCACCCCCAGTGCTGGGGGAGTTCTGGGCACCTCAGGATCAGAAAAAGATCTAAAGGTGTGAGAGAGTGTCCAAAGCAGGGACACGGGGATGGGGAAGGGTCTGGAGGGGCCCGTGGGGAGCAGCTGAGGGCACTGGGATGGTTCAGCTGGAGCAGCTGAGGGCACTGGGATGGTTCAGGTGGAGCAGCTGAGGGCACTGGGATGGTTCAGCTGGGGCAGCTGAGGGCACTGGGATGGTTCAGATGGAGCAGCTGGGGGCACTGGGATGGTTCAGCTGGAGCAGCTGAGGGCACTGGGATGGTTCAGATGGAGCAGATGAGGGCACTGGGATGGTTCAGCTGGAGCAGATGAGGGCAGAGCTCCCCGGGGGCTGCAGCTCCTCCCGAGGGGCAGCTCCCAGCTCTGCTCTGGGACAGGGACAGGGACAGGGAAGGGCTGGAGCTGGGCCAGGGCAGGCTCAGGCTGGAGAGCAGGGAAAGGTTCTTCCCCCAGAGGGTGCTGGCACTGCCCAGGCTCCCCAGGGAATGGGCACGGCCCCGAGGCTGCCAGAGCTCCAGGAGCCTTTGGCCAGCGCTGCCAGGGATGCCCAGGGTGGGCTTGGTGGGGTGTCTGTGCAGGGACAGGGCTGGGCTGGAGGATCCTTGGGTGTCTTTCCCAACTCAGGATATTTCATGATTCTGCAGTTCCTGCTGAGCTCCCTTGGCCTGCAGAACTCCTGCCCCAGGCACCACAGGGACTGGCCCGAGGGCAAGACTTCTCAGGTTTTGAGCTATTACTAATTAAGAGGCATTAATTACTCATTCATTTAGCCCAAGTGGAAAATAGCTGTCACTCTCAGCCTGGGTGACATAATTACATTGCAGCCTTCACTGATTTCATGCTAAAAACTCAGAATCTTTTTGTCCTCCTGGGATCCCAAACTGGGCCCTGTTTCAGAGCAGGAACTCATTTCTGGGATGGGGATTTTTTTCCTCAGACTGAGATTACAGCAAGGCCACTAACAATTAATGTTCATACAATTATGCACACGAAGTGCCAGTGCCTGCTGGTAGCTCCAGTGTTCGCTGCCGAGCCTCAGATGATGTTTTCCCTGCTTGCTGCTTCCAAGGATACAGAGAGAGCCCTTGGAAAGCCCTGACTGATCAATGAATACCTGGCTCCAGGGGGTTGTCTCCTGAAGAATTCTCCATATCCTCTTCCCACTTCCTACACCTGAAGGACAAATGCCACAAGACTCAGTCCTGCCAGGGAACTCAACATTTGCATTTGCTGTCGTTAATCCCACTTTTTCCTTTCCCACAGGCCTTGCCTTATGTGTGTCTCCTCATTGCAATGCTCTTCTTCATCTATGCCATTATTGGCATGCAGGTAAAATATTTCATTCCTTCACTCTGGCCATAAGCAGCCTGGGTTTTATTCAGGGTGCAGATGGTTGTTGCCTCCACAGCAGGAGCAGCACTGATCTGGGATGAGGCAAAAGCTCTTCTTGTCTGGTGTCAGGTAAATTAGAAATGAAAAAAAAGGCCTCTTTTTCTACTTGAATTGTCAGCTTTTATGTTGAAGTGTCCCCAGTGAGCTGGACAAGCTGTGGGCATGAGCCTGGATCACATTTCAGCACTGGACATCCATGAATCCCACGGGAAAAGATCCCTTCCCCTGGCTACAGACACATCAAGAGCCTGAGAGGAGGGAGCAGCCCAGGCACTGCACCTTCCTGGGAAGAAATAATCAACTTTCTTGGCCTGGGATGGAGCTGAACTGCTGGAAAGGACCCGTGTGAATACAAAGCACATTAATCTTGTGTTTGATCTCCAGAACACATTTTTATCTCCCGTTTCGGCACAGAAATTATTCCACCTTTTGAGAGCCCTTAAATGAGGACATTTTCTTCCCCTGCCTTATTTTCCAACTCCACTTGATGTGCCTGGCTGAGTCCCTTCTGTTTGCCCTGGCAGGTATTTGGGAACATTGCCTTAGATGATGAAACCTCCATTAATCGGCACAACAACTTCCGGACTTTCCTCCAAGCCCTGATGCTCCTGTTCAGGTAAGGAGAGGATAAAACCCCCTCTGGTTTCTGTGTGAACAGCAAGAACACCTTTGTGCAGGTGCCAGTTGAGCTGCTCAGACTTGGACAGCCTTTAAAATAGGTATTTGTGTAAATTGTCCATTCCTGCTTCCTCCTCCCCGGGAGATAGGATTCAACTCCTCCAGGAAGCGTCACCTAGAGCTGTGACACCCCATGGCAACTCAGGCAGAAGCTGAATATAGATCAGAACCCCACTGGTTTAACTGATTGATAGGTTTCCTGTCCTGAAACTTGGTTAATTTTTCCCTTTTTAAGTGAGAATTATATTTATTTTTTTAATTGCTTTAATTGGCCATTTTTGCATAACCAGAAGTCAACAGCTCCTACACCAACCCCACATCTGCTTCAGAATTCAAGTGTTTCCCTCTGGGTTCATCCTGCCTGGAAATGAAGCATTTTCAAGAGAAAAACCAATCAATTAAGTAACAGCTTTTCATTTTAAGACCTGGCAAAACTGCTCCAGCTCGGAGCACTTTGGGGGAGATGTTCCTCATCCAGCTGTGGAGACCCCCAGTGAACATCTGTCCCTTCCAGCCCTGCCAAGGCTCAGCTCCAAGGATTCAGTGGTGCTTGGAACTGGATGCCTTGCCTGGGAGTCTCTGTGAAGGCAGACAGAAATGGAATTAGCTCAGAACTCTGATTTTTAATAAAACGGGGTCATTATTCAGCCTCATGGCCCCTTTCCAGCCCCACAGCAGTGGGAGTGAGGAGCAGGGGCAGCAGGATTGGGATGGGAGTTGGGTTCTGTACAATTCCCAAAGGAAATGGGCCTTCAGCACCCAGGCACCAGTGGGGGAATTGCTAATTCAGAGTAGCCTGGAAGTTATTCCAGGTTAGATGGAGCACTGAGTTTTCCCAAAGGCCAGGACTGAAGTTTGTGTGCTGGCTGTGGGAATACAAGGCAAATGAACATTGAGGGAAGCAGGAATTCAGAGGAAGTGCATGTGGAGAATCCCTGACTTCCAAACCAAGGGTGCACTTCACAGGCACTGCTTTATTCTGAGGACAAACTCTGGGACTCCAAAGTTTCTCCTTTTGGCTCTTTTCTCTCAATAGTAGAAGTTAAAAGGGAGAAGGGAATTGGTGAAGAACACCCAGGAGATCATGATGAAAAGAGACCCAAGCCCAACCAGCCCATGCTGGAATTTCTCTGGCTGATAAAGGAAATAAGAGATTCCAGTGGAGAAGCCTGGTGTCATTTCCCATCCTCTCCCCTGGCTTTAGAGCCAGCACGAGGTTCAAAAGGCAGCAATCTACACTCTGTTGACTCAGATTTGTACTGTTTAAATCAATCTGGTTTTACTCTCCACAGAAGCAATAAGGCTTTTAGCCTAGCCTGGTTTCTTTTTACCCCCTGTAACAGAGGGAAGTGTTCTTTCTCCCTTCTTTTTCATGAGCAGTTCCAACTCCCAGTGTAAATACAGTCTCTGCTCCTGGACATGGCCTTCCAGCTAATTAATCTGGTTAATTGGGTGCAGTATTATTGCAGGGTAGCTGTCATGGGGAGGGGTGGATAAGCTCAGCCTCTGCTCTGGTGTTGCAGGAGCGCTACGGGGGAAGCCTGGCATGAGATCATGTTGTCCTGCTTGAGCAACAGAGCCTGTGACCCCCTCTCTGGCCTCACCAAAAAGGAATGTGGCAGTGATTTTGCCTATTTCTACTTCGTGTCGTTCATCTTCCTCTGCTCCTTCCTGGTGAGTCATTCCTGACCCCCCCAGAGTGGGGGTGCTGCTGTGGATCCCCCAAACCCTTCCCTCGCCACCCCTGTGCCTCCTCCTCATCTCTAATTTTCATTGAGACATCACCAAGCCAGCTTTGCTAAACCCCATTTATCATCCTGCTGATAAAATCCCCAAAGAGATCATTTAGTCATTAAAGGGAAAGGGTTTATCTTTCTGCTCTAATATTTGGAATTAAGCATTAATTGTGTTTGTGTTGATTGACACCATCCCTTTGAAGGAGGGCATTGGGGAGGGCAAGGGGACAATGTCCGAGTTCAGCAGTGTTTCCTGGGAGCATCACACTCATTTCACAGAATCCCGGGGTCTGCTGAGATGGAAGTGGCCCACAAGGATCATCTGTTCGCCAAACAAGTGCAAAAATCACTTTTTGTTCTGCCAGAAAATCTTTAGACATGAAAACACTCAGAGCTGCTGGGCTTGGTTTGTGCCTGTGGCCGTTGTGGGGCTGAGCTTTACGAGGTGCTGATGCCTTTTGGGTACCTAAAAACAGAGGCCAGACAAGATGAAGGGAATAACAAGCAGGTGTATTTATGGAAGGGCCTTCAGGTACATTTAGGGCAGACAAAGCCCCCCAGGGGCTGCACCCAAAATGCACAAAGGGTCACAGGTTTGCACACTTTGATCAGTTTGGGCCATTTGCAGATTGGGGTTCATCTTCCAATTACAGCTCCAGGTAATGAAGTCATTTACCCCCAGTTTGCTGCCCCAAGTCACTTTTGTTTCCATCTCTCAGGCCTGAGGCAGTGAGGGGTCCTTGATTGCCAGGCTGGAGAGGAATTGTTGTGTCTGCCCCAAATGGGACAGCAGCAGCTCACAGTGTGTGTGGAGTTTGGAGTTATGCACTAAAGAACTGCAGGGTTACAAATAGATGAAATATATAAAAGCTAAAATCCTAAGACATCAATGCCAGTGCCTTCCTGAGTGTTCACAACCACCTCCCTGCTCCTTGGGTCACTTCCCAGCCCTGCTGGGACAGAGCAGTGGCAAAGCAGGGACAGGGACCCAATGAAAGCTCAGGCAGGAGGAGCTGAAAGCTCTGAGATGTTCCAAAAGCAGCGCACGGAGCCCTCGCTCAGCTCCAGGCGTCTGCTGTAAAATCCCACATCTGATGCTCTGTGCAGCCCATCCCTGCTGTCCTCAGAACCCCTGCAGCAGGAAAAGGAGCTCCATGGGGCACTCTGGAGCTGGATATGGACACACCAACTTCAATCCCTCCCTCACCCAGATCCTTTGTGTGGCTGCTGTTGTTCCCTTGGCCACCCGTGGATTATTTCCTGTGCATGTATTAAAAATCCTGCAGCCCTGAAAGCTTATCCAAAGTCAGTGCTCCATTTACTGATTCCTTCAGCATTCTGGGCTTTAAACCCAAATTTTTCCCTTGTACAAATTTCTAACCCAACATCAGCCATTCTCATTGTTACTTTCAAGTGTATTGTTATTTCTGAAGCTTATTTAAGAGAAAAAAACAAAACAAAAGCCCTCCAAACCCACCAAAAACCCCAGAAAGAAACAAAACAAGGACAACCAACACATCCTCCCCAGAGTCCCCTCCCTGGGTTTGTCACTTGTCCCACTCAAGGTGTGGCAGCAGAATCGGAGGCTGGAGCAGCTCTGTGCAAATCCAGCTCTGTGTGAGCTTTGTCCCTGAGTCAGCACTCCCAGAAAATCCTGGGAAATGGGAGCAGGAGAGGGGAGAGCCCTTGAGGGAGCAAAAACCCAAAACCAGGCAAAGCCAAGCAGCTGAACTGCTACAGGACAGGGCTGTAACTGATTTTTGAAAATAAATTCAGCACTTCATTACTTCCCCATGAGCAATTAAAGCTTTGCAAAACCCCAGCCTTGCCAGGAGGGCACATTTTTATGGTTTGTTTGATGTCACCTCATAGATTGAGGGCGTTTGGATCATATATTCAGGTTTAAATGCTGTTTCTGGCTCTTTGTGGATGTGCAGCTTGACAGAATTTTCCTCCCGTCCTTTGCTGGAGAAAAATATAAATTGAAATTTAGGTTGGGAAATATCAAATGGAAGTTAAGAATATACAGGAGGGAGAAAAATTTAAATTGAAGTGTATATTAAAACAATAGAAATTAAAAGTTTGAGATCCTGGGGTTTTATCCAGCATCCATTCCCTGCTGTCCTCCTGCTCTCCAGTCTGCACATTGATCTTTTCCCATGGAAATCCTCGTGACTTGCTTTAATAACAGGAGAACTTTATGTCCCAGAGGCGTTTCCAGGCTCTCGTTGATGGCTTTAGGGACAGGAGCCTTTTATGTGTCCTGCCCCTCATCTTCCTGGAGACCTTTGAAGGCTGGAACTGTTGAGTCTAAACCAGCACATTGAGGCTGGAGAATGGGATTTCCTCCAGTGTCCTGGTGTCGATGTGCCGTGATCTGGAAGCGCTGGAAGAGTTCCCATCTCCTGCCGCCCCCGGGTGGGGCTGTGCTGCAGGGGGAGAAAAGGGAACGGAGAGGGCTGATCCAGCTGGGATCCGGGCTGGATCATGCTGGAGGCAGCACCAGCCATGGGGACGTGGAAAAATGCCCTCCCCTTCAGCGGGCAGGAGAGGAGGAGGCAGCAGTGGCATTCCCAGGGGTCCAGGGCTCTGCTCAGGGAGTTTCTTCCTGGGGTGAGGCCGCTCCTTGGAGAAACATCCAGTTAAGGGAATCATGCGTGCTCCCCTTGCAGGTTTTAATTTTTAAAATTCCCTTCCCATTCCCCTCCCTCTTTACCTTCCCTTCTTCTTCCCTTCCCATTTTCCTTCCCTTCTCCATTCCCCTCTCCCTTCTCCTTTCCCTTCTTTTTCTCCTTCCCCCTTCTCCTTTCTCGCTTTTCTCTTCTCCTTTCTCCCTTCCCCTTTCCGCCTTCCCCTCCCTCCCCCGGCTGACCCCATCCCCGCAGATGCTGAACCTGTTCGTGGCTGTGATCATGGACAATTTCGAGTACCTGACCCGGGACTCCTCCATCCTCGGGCCGCATCACCTGGACGAGTTTGTCCGGGTGTGGGCTGAGTACGACCCCGCAGCCTGGTACGTGCTGGGACACAGGGACACCGGGCTGGGACAGAGGGACACCGGGCTGGGACAGAGGGACTCCGGTGTAGGGACAGAGGGGACACCGGGGCAGGGACAGAGGGGACACCGGGCTGGGACAGAGGGACACCGGGCTGGGACAGAGGGGACACCGTTGTAGGGACAGAGGGGACACCGGGCTGGGACAGAGGGACTCCGGTGTAGGGACAGAGGGACACCGGTGTAGGGACAGAGGGGACACCGACGCAGGGACAGAGGGGACACTGCGGCTGTGATGCTGCACCCGGACACGCTCAGAGCCCGTTCTACCGGGAACAACTCCAGGATTGGAGGTAACATCGCTGTTAAATGCTGCAATTCCCTGCGCGCTGGAGAGGAACAACCCTGGTGTCACTGCAAGGGCGTTTCCTTCACGCACACCCAACCCAGCCAGCCCTGAAAGCAAAGCACGGCCAAAATTTCATAAATTAACAGCCCCAATTCCACTGAGCCTGGCTGAGCGGCCGGCTGTCGAGAAAAGCTATTTAGCACTTCCAAAAGGAGCTTTTTGCTTCCTGCATCCCATCCGGAGATGCAAATCCGCAAATCTCTGGCTGTTGGCAGCACTTGAGGGAGTGGGAGAGGTTCACACCTCATTTGTGCAGCGTTTTGCTAATTGAGATCCACCTCGGTGGTTTCCCAGAGCTGCGCAGACAGCCCGGGCTGCATCGCAGTCAGGTGCTGCAGGCTCTGCTTCCATCATCCCACCCGCTCCCAGAGGGAATGATGTGATGTTCCCCAGCCGTAGGGTGGTTCCCTGAAAACACGGGAATTTTTGAAACAGCCTTTCCTCTTTAAACACAGCGTTTTTCTCCCGGAAGCCTCCTTGTAATGACATCAAACTCTGCGTGGGAATTTTGGCCTTTTGAGTAATGTTGAGCTCTGGAGTTGCAGTTGAGGTTATGAGATGTGCAAAATGATCAGGATAAAATGAAATGGGCCAAAGTTTGGAAGTGTTTAATTCTTGTAGTATATTTAATTCTCTGATAAAATATTCCTGATGTATGACTGGGTTAAAGGAGGGGATGGTTTTCACACACTGGACAATGAGATGTTTATTTTAGGGGTTTGTTTTTAAATTTTATTTCTTCCAAGACACAGGGAGAGCTGCACACTGGGCTTAGGCAGTGGAGCAGCAACACAGACCCCAAAATAAGGAATTTTTTTAAATTGAAGGACTGGCCCTGCCCAATGAGCACTTCTAGAGCAGAACTGATTTAATAAATTGCTTTTCTGTATTGCTGCACCACAGCCCTGGGGATGGGGTTATTCTCCTTTCTGGATGCTCTGTCCCAGGTCCCAGTAATTCCCTTGATTTCTATTTGGGAATTTGCCTGTTGGGAGACTCTTCGTTAATTTAAAGCTCTCCTAATTTTGGATCCCTTTTCCCTCCTCGTGAGTTCCTGTGCCATGAATCTCCTCTGGATTTGTGATGCCTCCAGCTCCTCCAATCTTTTCTTTCTCTTTTGTTTCTCTTCAGCAGAGACAGAGGCAGGGGGTGTTTGGATAATCAACATCTCAAACTCCCTGCTAGGATGCAATGAAACTGCTTTAAAATCTCACTTTAAATGATTTAGCCTAACTTTAAATGGAAACTTGTTCCAAAAACCTGCATTTCTCTGAACTGTGGGGGATTTTGACTTCTCCAAGCCACCTCTACTACCAACCTGAATATTTACTCCACAGTTACTACCAGCTTGTCATCTCCAGGCAGATTTTCATTCCCACGAGCTCTGTGACACAGCAAATCCTTTGTGGGGATTTAGCAGGCATAAATAGCTTTTCTTTTTCCCTCTTTCCAATCCAATCCTGTCTCTTCCCACTGGAAAATCTCAATGAGGCTGAAAACTGGGGAGTGCCTGGTTGCTCCTTAGAGAAACAGCCTTGGGTCTTCATCTGTGGGAGGAGGAACACACCTGCAAGGGAAAAAATCGGGAACAATGTGGATTTTAATGTTTATATTCAGGAACTTTCCACCCAGAAGAGGCACCAGCACTGAGTTTACAGGAAGATTTCTCGCTCTATTAACTCTGAGTCACTCAGGGCCCAAACCTTCCCACTCCCAGAGCTGCTAATGCAGAAAATGTCAGATAGCAAGGTGCTAATTCTGGTTTTGGTTTTTTGTTTGTTTTTTTTTCTCTATCCCTGTTCCCTTTTCACTCTGGTGGGAAGTTACTGAGTGTGAATAGCTCCACTGAAATCACATTTTCAGAAGTGGGACTAAAATCTCCACAAATCTGAAATCCTTTCACACTTGAAGCCACAACTGAGCTTTCAATCATTTTGGTTTAAGACCTTTCTGATCTTAGAGGTCTTTTTCAACCCAAGTGATTTTATGATTTGATTATTCCATGATTTGAGCCGAATGAGGTCACTCACTGATCATTTCTCCCAAGGTCTGTTCCCTGATTATCCCAAGGAAAAGGGAATTACAGTGTTTATCCACTGTCCTTAGCTTGAGACCCTCAATGAAAGATGCTCCACAATTGTTATATTTTTATAATATAGGTAATATTTTAAACACAATGTGTATTTTACCCCTATTTCTGGTATCACCTTTGGTTCTGTTACAAAATCCAAGTCCCTGGGAGCTTTCCTGGGGAAAAAAAACATTGAAAAAGAAGTAAAAAAGGCAGTTAGGAGCTGTTATTCCAGCTGTGCCACATTCCTTAGGGGTTAGTATGGGAAAACTGCTGGATTTAGGGGTGGCAAAAGCCTTGAGCTCCCAAAAAAAAGAGGGACTGAGAGAAACGGGGAGCACAGGGTGGTTTGGTGGGAGTTAATTAAGAAAGGAGGGAAAACAGGATTTATGGATGAACTGGGAAAGAAAACAGAACTGGATTTCTAGGAGCTTTTATTTGTTCAACATACAGAGAGTGAGTTACCTGTTTTATTCCTCTCCCAGCGCACACCCCGTGGAGATGCTGGTAATGTCACTCTGGCCATCCCATTGCCATCAGCTGTCCCCCAGAGCGCTCAGGAGGAGCTGCAGGTGCTCCCAAGGGAGCTCTCAGCTCCCTGGGATGCTGAGGAAAAGCAGATTTAAATGAAAGGTTGTGGCTCTTCCATCCCTGGCAGTGCCCAAGGCCAGGCTGCAGGAGCACCCTGGGATAGTGGAAGGTGTCCCTGCTGTGGCAGGGATGGAATGGGATGGACGTTAAGGCCCTCCCACCCCAAACCATTCTGGAATTCTCTGAACCTGTTAAAGGATCCCTGTTTGTCCCAGTTTTGTGCCATGATCTCCCAATGCAAAGCATGTGTTGGTTTTCCAGCCTTCCACGGACTCCTGGAGAGCTCAGGGAAGGGTTCAGCCCTGTTTTCCACACCCTGATTTTCCAGAACCCTTCTAAAATTGTTAGGGAAGTGTAGACTTGGTGCCTCAGTTAGACCAAACCCTTTTTAGACCCACAGTTAGGCCTGGAGCCAAGACTTGCACGGTTCCATTTGCTCTCAAATTCATAGTTTGGACTTGACTGGGGAAGGCTTTGAATAGACCTTAATTCTTCACCTCCCAAAAAGCAGCAACATTGAAGGAGTTCTCCCAAAATATTCCAGCCTTCTTTTCAGAATGCACCAAAACAAATACAGGGAGGCCAAAGCATGCCAGGTTTCTTCAGAGGTAATTTGGAAGTCTGGCTCTTTTCACCTATGAGTTGGTTACACAAAAAACATTGAGAAATATAATCCTGCTGTTTAATTAGCTGAAATGATTGTTGGGAGTTAATGATAGTGACCAGAAATCTTCCAGGAGGTGTCTGATTTCTCCTCCTGGTACTGAAAGCTGGATTTTCCCAGTGCCAATGCCCAACAGGGCTCTGGAGCTGACACTTGCTGCTCTCCCAGCAAATTCCTCATTGCCCAGAATGGCCCTGCTGGGGAGGTGACAGTGGCAGGGAAAGGTTCCCAAGGTTTTGAAGCAGCTAATTTGAATGCTGGGAATAATCCATTGAAGAGCTGTAATAAAATCCCAGGAATAATCCATTGAGGAGCTGTAATAAAATCCCAGGAATAATCAATTGAGGAGCTGTAATAAAATCCCAGGAATAATCCATTGAGGAGCTGTAATAAAATCCCAGGAATATCCATTGAGGAGCTGTAATAAAATCCCAGGAATATCCATTGAGGAGGCTCGTGGTGGCCTGCAGGCTCCAGGGGCTGGGCAGCAGAGTCTGGAGGTCGATGCTCAGGCACAGGGCATTAAAACATGAGTGGGAAAGGAAACCACATGTTTGAGAAGCCTTGCACAGGGCACTGAAGGCTTCCCAGAGGAAAATCCAAGGACACAAAGTTGGCTGAGCAGTTGGAAGTTCTCTCTGTGTTCAAGTGGCTCCTTCCTTTCCAGACTAACCTTTCTTTTCAGCGTGTTTTGCCCTTCCAGCTTGTCCTGTTTGCCTGTGGAAAAGCTGATTCTTCCCTGTTTGCCTGTGGAAAAGCTGATTCCAGCCTGTTTGCCTGTGGAAAAGCCGATTCCTGCTGGATTTTGCTGTCATAACCTCTGGTGTTTCCTTTCCAGTTGCCGCATTCATTATAAGGATATGTACAATTTGTTACGTGTAATTGCTCCACCCCTGGGCTTAGGAAAGAAGTGCCCTCATAGGGTGGCCTACAAGGTTTGGAATTTCAGAGATCCCTCCAGCATCCCTAGTCCTGGTTCTGTTTCTTTTTCTCCCCTCTTCCCTCCCCCGAGTGCAAATGCAACCAGTAGAGAAAAGAAACTGTAACGTAACCAAGGCCTTGCCTGAAAAAGGGAATGATTGACTGACTGCCTCCTTTTTCCTCCATGCATCCCTCCCCTTCTCCTCCCACACCCCAGCTGGCTGAGGACAGGCAGTTTTATGGGACAGGGAACCCTGCAGCTTCCATCCTGCCAGCTCCAGGCGGGAAGTGCTGGGGAAAAGCATCCCAGCACTTCAGTATATTCCAGAGAGAAATGGCACCCCAAGGTTTCCAGGGAGCAGCACGTTTGGTTTGGCTTTGTAGCATTGTTGAGTGATCAACTTGGCCTTTCCTGAGCTGGCAAACCATTGGAGCTGGGCAGAGATGAGGGATGAGCTTTTCGTGGTGCCACAGCCAGGGATGGCCTGGGGGTTAAATGATGTCTCTGACTGTGGTGGGCACCCAGGGAAAGCTCCTGCTCATGGCACAGGGAGAGCTCCAGGTGGGGCATTTGGGACAGATCCTGCTGAGAAATCAGCACGGGGTGGGCTTCAGTGGGGACCCAGTGCAGGCAGGGAATTTCTTGGAAATCAGAGGATGTGGAAGCAGCCAGCCCAGAGCTTCCTTTTCTTCTCCAGTCCAGCCCAGGTGTTTCCCACACCTGACTGAGCAATAAGCGCTCAGAAGCTCTGCAGAGGGAGAGGAGACCCCACAGCCCAGCCCAGGGGCAGGAAGGAACCCGGGGAGGACATTGGCTCCAGTTCCCATTTGTGTCTCTCAGCAGCCTCTAAGTCAGCTCTGGGAAAGCTGGCTGGGATTTTATCTGCTGCAGTAGGACAGGAATAGATGTTTTGGGCTGGGTGAGTTCTCTCCTCCTCCTCCCCCTCCTCCAACAAAGCTGTACAGAGGAACTGAGACCTGTGTCAGGGTATTGGGCTGGTGGGAAGGTTCCTGCTCAGAAAAGGGGGTTCAAATGGCTGCTTAGGTTTTCCCTGCTGGTGTAGAGATGATGACATTCTCCTGCTTTTCCAGGGGTTCAGCTTTAATAAATAACATCCCTGGGTCTCCTCAGATGCCAGGCAGCAGAGATTTGTACATTGTATGAGCAGGCAGCTCGTTGGGAAAGCAAAAGGGGATTGTCACAGTTCTGCTCCCAGCACCACACAGAGGGGAAGCAGGAATTTCTTGCTGTTTTGCACCCCTTGCTTTTCATTTATCCACCCCCACCACCATGTGCTGAAGGGAGATGCCCTCAGCAATGGGCTGCTCTGAGGGACTTTCCCCAAACCCCTGCAATTCCCCGTTCAGGCCGGCTTGGTGAAAAACCAGCCCCACCAAAAGTGAGGGAGGAACAGGTCCCCTTCCCACCTCCTGCCAGGGCTGGGCTCTGCTTTTGCTGGAGCAGGAATTTGCAGAATCCCAGGCTCAGCTGGGAGTGGGAGCAGTCCCAGTGCCTCCCTCAGCCCACCACTGGCTTCTCCCTTGTGCCATCACCCGAACCCAAAGTGCTGCTTCCCCGAAGGAAAGCTGGGCTGTGTCCCCAGCCCTGTCCCATAACTCTGCCTCCCAGCCCTCCCCGGCACGGTGACCTGACTGGTGTGGGGGTGACGGGGGAACCCTCATCCCCCACCCTGCCAGGAGCCAGCCAAACCCAGCCCTGCCACCCCTTCTGCCCCCGGGGACATCGAGAATTCCCCAGGGGGACATCGAGAATTCCCCAGGGGGACATCAATCATTCCCTGGGGACATCGAGCATTCCCCAGGGAATCATCGAGCATTCCCCAAGGAATCATCGAGCATTCCCCAGGGGGACATCAATCATTCCCCAGGGGGACATCGAGAATTCCCCTGGGGACATCGAGCATTCCCCAAGGAATCATCGAGCATTCCCCAGGGGACATCAGTCCTTCCCCAGGGGACACTGAGCATTCCCCAGGGGACATCAACCACTCTCCTGGGGATATCAACCATTCCCTAAGGGGACATTGAGCATATCCCAGGGGACATCAGTCATTCCCCAGGGGACATCAGTCATTCCCCAGGGCCACGGCCACCCCTGCAGGAGGAGGAGACGTTGGGCGCCGAAACAGCAGCGGAAGCGGAGCCACCTCTCTCCTGCCCCACCTCCTGAGTTTGGTTTTGTTTCCCGGAGAAATCTGATTAACCAGATCTCTGTTTTCTTGTCTGCTCTCCCTTCTCTCTCCCCCCCTTTTCATTTGCTCCATTGTGTTGCCTTCCCCCCCACCCCTTCCCCGTTTCCCCGCCTCAATCCCACTGGATTTCTGTGTCCCGGTGCTTTTGCCTCCGTCCCTGTGGTCCCAGCGGGCGCATCAGTTACACAGACATGTATGAGATGCTGAGACACATGTCCCCACCTCTAGGCCTTGGGAAGAAATGCCCAGCTCGTGTTGCCTATAAGGTAGAAAACCTCCCCAGGAGCTCCTGCCCAACCAGCAGCTTTTTGTGCCGTGGCTGAAGTGGGGTTTCTGTGGCATTGGTGTTGTTCCTCTGGACTTTTCTGGTGCTTTCTCTGCTTTCCAAGCAAGATTTTGGATCTTCTGATTTTTTTTTTCTTTCTGATTTTATATATATAATTTTTTTGGTAACTTTTTTCTGGTCTTTGAAACTCTGGCACATCAGTTTGTCTTTCTAAGTATGTCTCTGCTCTCTCTGTCAGTGTTTCTCTTTTCTCTCATTCTGCTTCCATTTAGGTTAATTTGGGGAGGGACTGTGCTAATGAGCAAATTACCCCCCATTAGATCCCCCCTTTTTTTTTTCTTGGGGCTCTTTGTCTCACTAACCCTTCAGTATAATGTTGTTTTTCTTCGTTTTAATTAGGTTGGAGTAATTAGAGTAGGCAGTAGTGTAGGAGTGAGCAAGCAATTAAACACAGACAACACCAGAAGGGCTCCTTCAACACCCTCGTGGAAGAAATGACTTTAACAGAAAACATTTAGGACAGGGAGGTGAAGAAATCACTCCAGCTTATTGTTGATTTGGCAAAACTTTTTAATTGAGGCACCAGAAGGAATTCTACCCCAAAGGCTGCTGCCTGGGTGGAAATTCAGATGGAAATGGAGCAGACCCAGCTAAGGCCAGGCTGCCCTCCCAAAAACTCTCAGGGTGCTTGGAAACTTCCATTTCCAGGGTGAATCCTTGGAGGTTTCACCACTGAACCTCACAGTGCAGAGGGAGAGGCTGCTCAGAACCATTTATCACTGGTGTGGTTGAGAATCCATCAATCCCAACAGGACTTTTGAGCTGTCAGTGTCACTCCAGCCACCCCCAAACCCCAAACCTCAGCCCAATGGATCCACATCACCACAGCCCCTCCTGCACTGAGGGATTCTTCACTGACACCAAATAAACCCAAGATTTTTGTGAAGAGGCTCAAGGCAGAACCAAACCTGGTCTGATTCAGGGCACGTAGCAGGAATTCATCATGATCCAGATGAATCTTCCCACAAAATCCTTCCTCAGCGTGCCAGGATTTCAAATAAAAGGAAAATGAAACACAACCTTGAATCTCTCCAGTTAGGTGGCTTTGCTGTATTTGATTTGTTTCTGGCCACCGTAACTGAGCTTGAGGAACCCAACGAGATGAAAATTCCAGGTCTCAGCTATTTCAGACACCAATTAGCCACAGAAATCCAAGGATTTGCCACCTGTGAGTTTCCAGTGGTTTAGGAGAACTGTGTCCTGCTGAAAGCTCTTTGCAGGTGGGCAACCAGATCTGCTCTGGGGCTGTACCACAAGGATAAAACTCTGTTTCCCCCCAAAAAATCTTGTAGAATTCAAAAAGGAAGAAAATAAAAGGGGAAAAGAGATCACGTGTTAAAATTGGCATTTTAAATAAGATTTTGGGCTGATTTTCATAGCAGACTTTGTGCCCACAGGCATTTTTACAGCCTGGCTTTCCCCTGAGAATTTCCTGATATCTCCTTTACTTTGTCTGTCCCCACAGAACAAACCCACAGAACCTGGGTACACAGGAATGGCTTCTTTTTATAACCCAGACTCCTGATTTTTTTAAGACATCATTAATTTTTCTCCACCCCCAAAGAAACCTCTGGATTGTGTCTGTGTGTCACAAGCACGGGCAGAGAGGGGTTCAAACAGCTCCAGTCTAGGAGAACATCAGATTTCTCTGAGTTTGGAGATGATCACATTCATTTTCCCCCTTATCAAAGAGCCCTGAACTACAAAATACAGATTTAAGACAAGATCAGGATTTTCCCCATGGATTAAAGCTGCACTTTGGGCTGATCTATGTCTTCATAGAATACTGAATTCATAGAATATTGAACTGATCAATAATTCACCCAGTTATTGCTGACAAAATTAAACCCTCATGGGTCAGGACTGGTTTTTGCTCCTTCCCTCCTCCACTTCTTGCAGCACATCCACGGATTGCTGCTGGGCATCTTCCCCCATGACTGTGGTGGGATGTGGCACCCCTGCCCTGCTCCTGCCAGGTGTCCCCCTGTGGTGTCACCCATGTGACATCCCCTCCCAACGGGGTGAGAGGCTCAGGAGGGCACTGACCCCTCCCCAGGGCCCAGAGGGACACTGACCACGCTCCTGCAGGTGCAGCTCAGTGCCCACAGCAGCCAGGGCTTGGTCTCTGCCCTATTTTTGCCCTCTCCCTCTGATTTTTAAAACCCCTGACGATTCTGTCCAGCAAAAGCTCTTTTGCCCCACATATCCCCCCTTTTTCTTTCCATGTCTACTTTCCCCAGTCCTCTTCAGAGGTTTTGTGTGTTTTCCCCACGTCTTCGTCGCCCTCTCAATACATCCACACTGGTTTTTGTTTGGATTTTCCCCTCTTTGCAGCCTCCTTGGCTGCTGTCCTTCCTTTCTGCTGTTTTCTGCTTCCCCTTTCTCAACTGTTCTCCTTGGTCAGCCTGACCAGCCTCTGCAGTTCCGTGTGCTTGGCTGCTTCCCAGAGGTGCATGGGATCCTCGGGATGCGCTGCTGGGGCACCAGGGAGCTCTATCCTGCACTGGGCTTGGGAGAGAGGCTGCAAAAACCCCAAATCCTGTGTTCAGTTCTGGGCCACTCACAGTGAGAAGGGCACGGAGGGGCTGGAGCGTGTCCAGGGCAGGGAACAGAGCTGGGAAGGGGCTGGAGCCCCAGGAGAGGCTGAGGGAGCTGGGAAAGGGGCTCAGCCTGGAGAAAAGGAGGCTCAGGGGGGACCTTGTGGCTCTGCACAACTCCCTGCCAGGAGGGGACAGCCGGGGGGGGCCGGGCTGTGCTCCCAGGGAACAGGGACAGGCGGAGAGGGAACGGCCTCAGGCTGGGCCAGGGCAGGGGCAGGGTGGAATCAGCAGGAATGCCCCTGTGGAAAGAGTTTTCAAGCCCTGGAAGAGGCTGCCCAGGGCAGTGGTGGAATCACCACTGCTGGAGGGATTTAAAACCCTACAGATGTGGCACTCGGGGACATGGGTCAGTGGTGGCCTTGCAGTGTTTGGACTCCATAATCGTGGAGGTCTTCTGCATCCTAAATGATTCTGTGATTCCATGAATTTTAGTATTTCCCATCCCAGCAGATGAAAAGGGGGAAGAAAACCTCTTTGACTTCACTCTGGTGTGTTGGGATTCTGCCCATGGCAGACGGTGGAAGTGGATGAGCTTTGAGGTCCCTTCCCACCCAAACCATCCCGGGATTCTGTGACTCCTGGGATGATCTCAGAGCTGCTCCACCAGGACGCAGCCAGAGGGATGAAGGCCATGGAGAGCCTCTCTGAAGCCAGCAGAACTAAACCAGAGTAGACTCATTCCAACTAGGTCGGGCTGAATTATTCATAGCAAATAATTTATTCACCAAACTCGACCTCATTTCCCACAGCAGCGCTCCATTGTCCCAAATCTGTTCCTGCCTGGGGATCATTCCCAGAGCAGTTCCTGTCCCAGGGGCTGATCGGGTGCTCTTAATAATTGAAATCTGTCGGGGTGCCAGCAGTTTTCCAGGCACTGTGTGCTCCTCTTCCTGCTGCTTCTGGGTAAGTGTGCCAGGGAAGAGGATTTAGGGTGCAGCAACTTTTTCTGGGTCAGGCTGGGAGCCAGCAAGACACCTTTGATCCCGGGCTGAATTTTCCCCCTGCTCCTCCAACACTTCCCCTGCCTTTTGGGCCATCGTCCAAGGAGTTCCTGAGCAGAGCTGAAAGGGAATTTATTCCTGTCACACAGATTTGGTTCCTCGTTAGCGCTGCCTTTGTTAATGGGCAATTAAAGCAGCGCCGGAGCCGCCTCCTGACCGCGCCCGGACCCCGCGCACCGAGCGCTGCGGCCGATCCCTCCTCTAATCAGCCGCTCGTTATCAGCACGGCGTTAATTAGCGGCTCCGGAGACAGCGGCGCGGCTGCTGCCTCTGGGGCCCTCTCCTGCGGAAGCATTAACGAGCTCCAAATCCGCCTAATTAATTAATGAATTAACGCGCGGGGCTGCGGGAGGGGTCCCCCGGAGCGGGGACTGCGCGTCCTGAGCCGCGCTGCCCGGGAGCGGGGCACCGAGAGGGGCTGCCAGCCCCTTCCTGGGCCTTCCTGGCAGCTCAGGGCACCTGCGAGGGATTTCCACCTTTTTCTTTTCTTTTTTTTTTTTTTTTTTTCCTGCTGCTCATCACTAAATTCCCCCGAGCGCCCCTGGGTTGTGGCTGGCGATTCCCGGCGCATCCCAAGGGATGCAAGTTCTTTTATCAGCGCAGGGAAGGAGCAGCAGGCTCCTCAAATTTCCTTCTGGGCTCCAGAAAGATGGAAAATTATCCAAATTAGAGGGGGTTTTTTTCTCCCTGATGGTTTTGGTTCAGTTACTTCTGTTGTTGGTGATTTTTTTTGGTTGGTTATTGTTTCCCCTTCCCTTTCACCTTTCCTCTCTTCCCCTTTCCTTTCCCCCCTTTTCCCTTCTTCTCCCTCCCCTTTCCCTCTCAAGTTTTTTTATCCTGTTTCAAACCAGGAGCCAGTGCTCTGACACAGCCTTGAAGCACAACTTCAGGCAGAAGAAGCAGCTGAAAAAGGGGGAAAAGTTTTGTGGGTTTTGTGTTTTTTTTTTTTATTGAGTACACTCTCAGCAACTGGTTCAATTTTTTTTTTTTTTACTTACATTCTTGTCCCTAAGTCTTTGAGAAAACTTGAGATTTTTCTCTTCTAGCCTGGTTCAGGATGAAAATCAGAAGTTCTTCATTGAATTTTTCAAGGAGAAATTTAGCGTCAAGCAGAATATTTTGAGTTTGAGAAATGTTACCAATTTCAATTGGATTCCTTTTCAATGGCTCCTCTATAAATGGAGAGGAATTAAATACAGATAAAATGAGAAAGTAGCCTGGAAAGGCTTGAAATTTCCCACTCTGCCCAAGGAGATGTTTTTATGTATCAGGTTATTTTGTAATGTTGAAAGGAAAACAATTAATACAACTTTTTGTTTGCAATTTCAGCCTTTTGGCTGCATTTGTGAAATGCACCAATTTGGGAAAATGCACCAGACAATGTTCAAGGATCAAATCCTTCCTGGCTGTGCCAGTGTCTGGCTGATTCCCTGGCTCCTCTGGGTGCCCAGGGGGATTTGGGACATTGATTTGGGATGTGGGGTGAGCAATGTCTCACCCAGCCCCTCCCTCCCCAGCCCTGCTGTGGTGGCAAAGCTATTTTGGATTCCAGAGGGATCAATTCTTTTCTTCCAACTGCTCTGTCCTCAGCAGGAGCTCCTCAGATGTGCCAGATAATGATTTAAGGAAGAGCTTTCTCAAGCCAGGGGCTTCCAAGAAAGGAATTGTCCCCATTTTGGGGAGGATCTCGGGTGTCTTTAGTGGAGTCCTGTTGGCTTTGGCTGCTGCAGGTTCTGAGGCATTTCTCTCTTATTTTATGGCTTTTTTTTGGCCAAGAAATGGGCAGCTGGAAGGTGCAACCTGCAGCTCACCATGGCAGGGCAAGAACTCCTCAAGTGCTGTCCAAAGGGAGGTGAATCCCAGTTTGCCACCCCAGGGGGTCACAGGGACTCATCCCATCACAGCTTCCCTGTCCTGAGCTGCCCATCCCTGATGGAGGAGCAACTCAAGCCGCCCTTTCTGCTCCTTGCTGGGTTCTCAGATTGGGAATTCAGCGACCTGGAGGTGTCTGAGTTACCTGTTTGACCACTTTGGATATGGGGATGGGGAAAATGGCAGTGCAGAGGGAAATGCAGGGAGGAGGCCATGAGGTGGGGTAGGGAGAGCCTCTGCCAGGTGCCTGTTTGCAGCAAAATGTGGGTTTTGCTCAGCCAGACTTCCAAAAGTGGGAATCCCCTTGGAAAACCTTCCCCTAAACCTCTGTCCCTGGCTAAAACTGAGGAGGAAAGCAGTGCCCTGTACAGCTGTGAGTGGCCTGTGTTCTGCATCCTTTGGGAATTCAGCCCAGAAAGTCAGCTGGGCAGAGCTGACATGTGCCAGTCACAAAGTGGTTTTTGGTGGTGGTTTGTGTGAGGATAGAGCTCTCCTGAGGGGAATTATTCCTCATTTGCCTGCTCTTCACTTCCATGCATCTTCTTTCTCTCTGCATCCCTTAACTCTCTCCCACTCCAGTGGGATTCTGGGACTCTGTGGTTGCTACCTGTGGGCTCTTATTGATGTCTTTTGGAGCTTTTTGTGTGCTGAGGGCAGAATCGGAATGAAATCCTGTTTCACTTGACGTGAATGAACAGAAAAAAACCCCGTGGTGTTGCCAGCACTTGATACTGTCACTGACTGAGAGGGAGGAAAGGCTGGACTTTGATTTCCCTGTCTCTGGGGCTGGGCAGACACAGAATAACCTCTGGGCATGCTGTGAGGGAGGTCCAGGAGATCACAACGCTTTGTCCCAAGCTGTAGGTGACAGGGACGTTGTTACAGTGGTCTCTGGTCCCTGCAGCATGCAGGGAGAGCTGAAAATGTGTGAATGGAAAAACAAGGAGATTTCAGCTCCTCTGAGCAGATTTTACAGTGGACCAGCACTCTGTGCCCTTTGTCTGCTCATGCCAACACCAACTGGGGGGAATTGTCTCCTGGGCTGGCAGAAGGGGCCAGGGTTGGGGTCTGCACTCTCTGAGGGCATGGAAGTGTCCAGGGCCAGGCTGGACAGAGCTTGCAGTAACCCGGGGTAGGGAAAGGTGGCAGGGGGTGCATTGAGATGAGTTTTAAGGTCTTCCCCAACTTGAACCAGTCAGGGATTCTAAGGCAGCTCGCTCCATGCATCTGGGAAGCTGGCAGTTGAAGTTGGAAGGTTCTCTAAGCAGGGAGGTTGTCCCAGAGATGGAAAACCTGGCCAAGTCTTCATGGCCCAGCTGGGGCTTGGTTTGGGGGAAACACAGGAGCAGCACTCGGGGCCCCCATGGAGCCTCCACCTTGCCTGAGGCTGCAGCAGGTCCCTGCTCTCAGCTGCACCACGTCCCCTTCAGCAGCAGGAAAATGCCCATCAGCAGAGCAGCTGATGCAGCTCTTCCCCAGGACAGCAAAGAGGCTGCACCAAAATCTGCATCTCTGAAAGGTGCCAGGCTTGTGGCCACTGCTGCAGAGCCCAGAGCCCGGGGTGAGTGCAGCTGGCACTCTCCCTGCCAGCATTTTGGGGCTGTTGTTAAACAAACAGGAGGTTTCTGGGCACACAGAGGGATCTCAAGAACAGCCCAAGCAGCTTTCAGATGGGGATGAAATTCTCTCCCCAGCAAGGGGCCCAGGCCTAGCTGCCACTGGGTTTCTGAGGCTGTGCTCAGGTAGATCAACACCCAGAGACTTCCTTGGGTTGCAAATCCCTCTGGAGAACAGAAACACCGAGGTTTGTCTGATACAGGTCCACACAGGGATGTTTTCAAGCAGCTCCTGAAAGCTGAGCAGCTGAGACATCATCAGGCTGCTGAAGGAGAATTCCAGCCTCTAAATGTGTGCTGAGGTTATCAGCAAGGCTTGGAGCATGGACCTGTTCTGCTGCCAGCAGGTCAAAGCTCTCCAAAGCAATTTCAGGTGCTTCCTGCTTAGGAGAATGATGGATTTGCCCTGCCAGGGTGGCTGGTGAGGGGGAATGAGTCGCTCCCAGCTCTGAAGATCTTGGAAAATACTGATCCTGAGGGATGGTTCTGTGTTTGGATTGGAAGAACAGGGTGGGAATGATGGTCCTGCCCGTGTTAACCCAGCCTCTCCTCTCTGGGAGGGTGTGGCTGGAGCTGTGCAGCTCAGTGACTGGAGGGGAAGGAGATAGGAGCCACAATCCAGGTGTCCCCTGCAGGAAGGACATTGTCACCTTTACCTGTCACCAACCACTCCACGCTGCCCCGGGGTGCTTGAGCCACATTCCAGGGCTCAGCAGCTGTTCCCAAGTGTGCTCCAGGCTGGGACCAAACCACACCATCCCAGCCCCCTGCAGGGATGGCACAGCTCCTGCACAGAGCCCTCCCAGTGTCATTGTCACTGCAAGTGCCTTCCTCACATCCTGCTCCCAGCAAGGCCACGTTCGGGATGGAGCTGCAGCCCTGGGTGGCAGATGCAAACCTTCCATCATCTTACTTCACTCAGTGGTGCCAGGCCCCATTTCGTCCTGTTTTAGCATTTTGGTGCAGGATTTAGTGAGGCCATCTGGTGTAGGAGAGGCTGGAGGAGGTGGGTTTATGGCTCTTATCTCCTCAGCACGAGGCTTTGGCAGGTGGGACAGGTACGAGCCACATGTCCGGGTGCTGCAGACACCACTGGGGACAGTCAGGCAATGGGATGAGAGTGTCCCAGCTGGCTTTGGGAGAATCCTGTAGGGATGAGAGCCTCCCAGCTGGCTTTGGGAGAATCCTGTAGGGATGAGAGCCTCCCAGCTGGCTTTGGGGAGGACTCTGTAGGGTTGAAGGCCTCCCAGCGGGCTTTGGGGGGGNCTGGCTTTGGGGAGAATCCTGTAGGGATGAGAGCCTCCCAGCTGGCTTTGGGAGAATCCTGTAGGGATGAGAGCCTCCCAGCTGGCTTTGGGAGAACCCTGTAGGGATGAGAGCCTCCCAGCTGGCTTTGGGGAGAACTCTGTAGGATTGCAGTGCAGTGCTGGCAAATCCCTCGTTAAACCACTGAAGCTCTACCCCAAACCTGCTCCTGCACAGGAGCTCACGTCCGTGTGCAGGAGGATTTCAGCTCAGCACACAAAAAGTTCCTTCCTGTTTGTGTTCTGGGTGTTTTGGGGGTTCAGAGACGGGCGGGTGTGGGTGGGGGGAGGACTCCTGGCCCCAGTCACAGCCAGCCCTGTCTGTCTGTCCCCAGCGCCTGGTGAGGATGAACATGCCCATCTCTCCCGAGGATTTAACTGTGCACTTCACCTCCACGCTGATGGCCCTGATCCGCACGGCCCTGGAGATCAAACTGGCCTCAGGTGAGAGGGGCTGGGGGCTCAGGGGGTGCCTGGTCACCTGGAGATCAAACTGGCCTCAGGTGAGAGGGATGGGGCTCAGGGGGTGCCTGGGTCACCTGGAGATCAAACTGGCCTCAGGGGGTGCCCGGCTCACCTGGAGGATGCAGCAAAGACACCAAGGGCAGCTCANTCAAACTGGCCTCAGGTGAGAGGGGCTGGGGGCTCAGGGGGTGCCTGGTCACCTGGAGATCAAACTGGCCTCAGGGGGTGCCCGGCTCACCTGGAGGATGCAGCAAAGACACCAAGGGCAGCTCAGCTCCTTGGAATCCTCTGTGACCGTGGCACAGTCCCACAGGGACTGGGGAAGCTGAAGTCTCCTCTAGGTGTGCATTTCATTATGCTGCAGATCTCCTGTAGGTGGAAAAAAACCCAAAACAGCACCAATAAAAGACCAGTGTCCTGCCTGGTCTCTTCCAGAGCTTTTGTCCAGCTTTGTCAGCCCCCAACCTGTGTCTTGCAGGATGGGAAAGCATTTTCTGCCATCTGAGCTCCAGAAAACCAGGAGAAAATCAGAGTTTTCTGAGAGCACATTGGCTCAAAGCCCAGCTCCTGACCCCAAGATGGGCTCGGCTGGTCAGAGCAAGGTGCCAGGAGGACCAAGGGCACAGATTGATCCCTGGATGGGCCAGTCACTGAAGAATTTGACTTAATCCTTGTGGGTCCCATCCAGCTCAGAGTATTCAGTGAAATCTGTGGGTTTGGTGCCCTCCCAAACCCATGGAAATTCTGCCCCAGGTGGGAATCCTGTCTTCCCACTGCCTTCCTATGCCAGCCCCTGAGGACAAGGGCGCTTGGGGAGAGGACAGAGGGGTCCTGAGCGTCCCTGTGCCTTTGGGCTGGCAATGAAATGTGGGGAACTTTGCCCATCGCAGCCGAGAACCCTGGGAGGAGGCGGCCAGGACGTGTCCTCCCTGCTCGGAATCACAACTGAGTCCCACACCTCTGCACTGTTCCAGCCCTTCCTCCGCAGTGCTGGCAGCGAGGCAGGAGCTCCACGTGCCCCGCAGCACATTGGGCCTTGAGATCCAATGTAATTATTGAAGTGCTTAATCAGGCGTTTACTCGCCTCCCAATTAAACTCTGCAGTGTAATAAAATGTATGGGCCTTTTCTCGGGTCGTTACCCCATTCCAGCAGCCTGGCTGGGGTCACAGTCACGGCATGCCTGGCCTGAGCGCTCTTACACCTAATTTAAAACTTGACGGGAGGTAACAACGCCCTCAGGAGCAGGGCCATGGCAGGGTTAGCCTGTTGTGCTTTCCTAAGCAGTTTTAGGCCGGTGCAAACATCTGAGTTAATCTCCTGTCTCCTATTCTGCTTAAACTTTGCCTTTGATGCTTTGGGGAGGCATTGCTGGAAGAAGACAAAATTTTGGGGAGCCTGGCGCTCCCCAAGACAAGGATCACACACTCATTTCTGTGGACGCTTTTAGGACTTCCTATGACTTTAGGGCCAGCACCTTATTTCAGGAATAACTCCTAGATAAGGATGCTGAGAGTGTAATTTTCAGTTTCTGGCTACCTGTCAGCCTCTTTCAACTGGAAAAGCTCCCCCCAGCCTTTTGAAAGCTGGAAGGGAGCCAGAGAGCTCAGCTGATACCCTGGATGGTTTCTGTGCTTTAGCTCTGCTCTGGGGTGTGAGCTTCTGACCTGTTTTGTTGTTACGAGCTCTCTTTGACCAGGTTTCATGTGCTACATTTAATTGAGCCTTCAGTGGGCTTAACAGCCCTAATAAAGCTCCCTAATGAGCTGGTGTGTGGGAGTTCAAACCGCGGTGTAACAGAGTACTGGAGCCTGCTCCCCTCACTCTGCTCTCAGGAAAATAATCTCTGTCACTCCGATGAACTCCCTCATTGCCTGCTGTGTGGGGAATTCAGCAGGGAGCTGGCCTGGGGCTCAGCCAGCCTTTAATCACTCCCCACGAGTGCGTTTAGGGCCGTTTTTGGCCCGTGGAGCAGGGCTGCTGGCTTCAGCTCTGCCGCAGGTGCAGCTGCTGGGGCAGAGCTCTGTCCTTGTGTGTCATTGCCACGGATTTGGGGAAGAGTTGGTGCCAGGGGGTTTGTAATCCCTCAGGACATTGCTCACTGCAGGGTGAGTTAAAGGATCTCTAAGGTCTTTTCCAGCCCAAAGCAGTCTGTGCTTATGGCATTTTGTGATTCATGTCCAGGTCCTTTGCATCCCACCTGGGAGGTGCTGCTGCCTCCATGGGCACTCCCCGAAGGAAGAGGCACCTGCAGTTATGTGGAATAAGTCTGAGCTCAAATTTCAATCTCAGGTCACTGCTGCGGGTCCCCAGGGCGAGGCAAGGATGGTCCTGCTGGCTTCATGCACTTCTGGCACCGAGAATTCATGGCCTCCCGGGGCAGGGCAGGGCTGTGCTGGCTTGCCCTTCCCAAGGGATGGGAACAGGGGCTGCAGGCAGTGGGATGTGCTGCCAGGGCAGGCGTTCACTGCTCTCCCTCCCCGCTGGCTGCAGGTGGTGTGAAGCAGCACCAGTGCGATGCTGAGCTGAGGAAGGAGATCTCGCTGGTCTGGCCCAACCTGTCCCAGAAGACTCTGGATTTGCTGGTGCCTCCTCACAAACGTAAGTGCTGCAGGCACTGGGTCCATCCCAGACACCCAGGCACCCCAGATTAGGGTTCTCCCTCCTCGTCTGCTCTGTCCAACCCCAGATGAGGGTTTTCCCTCCTTGTCTGCTCTGTCCAACCCCAGATGAGGGTTTTCCCTCCTTGTCTGCTCTGTCCAACCCCAGATGAGGGTTTTCCCTCCTTGTCTGCTCTGTCCAACCCCAGATGAGGGTTTTCCCTCCTTGTCTGCTCTGTCCAACCCCAGATGAGGGTTTTCCCTCCTTGTCTGCTCTGTCCAACCCCAGATGAGGGTTTTCCCTCCTTGTCTGCTCTGTCCAACCCCAGATGAGGGTTTTCCCTCCTTGTCTGCTCTGTCCAACCCCAGATGAGGGTTTTCCCTCCTTGTCTGCTCTATCCAACCCCAGATTAGGCTTCTCCCTCCTTTCCCCATCCCAAGCCCTGTCTGGGTCACCTGGAGGGAGCAGCAAGGACACCTTGGAGGGCACCTGGCCTCCTTGGCAGCCTCGGTGCTGCCCTGGCTCTGTCACACAGGGATTGGGAAGCTGAGCTCCCCTCTAGGCATGGACTGCATTGTGCTGCAGGAGATTTCCTGTGCACAGAAAAACCCAAATCCCAGACAGTGCCCAGAACAGACCAATTCCCTGTGTGGACTCTTCCAGAGCTTTTCCACAGCTCTGTCAGCCTCCAGCCTGTGCCTTGCAGGGTGGGAGCGCAATTTCTGCCATTTGAGCTCCAGAAAAATGAGGGGAAGAAAAGTTAAAGATTGCTCAGGACTTAGAGAATCAGATGTGGGGTGTTTGGGGGTTAAAGGCCTTTGTGTTACTTGGTGATGTCCTGGGCAAAAGTGCTGAGAAAATGGGAAGTTTGCTGTTATCTTGATTAGCTCTGAATTCCTGATTAATGAGAAGCAGTGTAGAGTAATAAAGGCATTGTTAATTAAGAAAAATGAGGGAGCTGAGGAGGTGCAAATCAGTGGGTAGTGACTGCTGCAGTCTTTCCCTCCCCTCCTCCCTTGGTTCCTCTATATCTGCTGCTCCACTTCTTTTTTCCGTGGTGAGTGCTCAGTGCTGGGAAGGGCTGTCCTGTGGCTCGGAGGGTGAAAAAAACCATCTGGGAAAATGAAATGTTCCTTAAATATATATTAGCTCATTATCTCCCATTTACTGTAATTCAGAGGAGCAGGAGTAAGGCATTGATAAAGGCTGGCTGTGGGTCTGGGATGAATTTAGGAATTCTCTCAGCAATGCTGACGATGCCACTGAGTTTTCCTGCCTGGTTTTTCCTACACAATCCCTGTGTTTGCCACAGAGAGCTCCAAACCAAGGCAAGGCAGCAACAGGCAAAGAGTTGCAGAATCTGTTGTAACCTTTTCTTTTTTTTTTTTTTTTTCTTTCCCCTTCTTTTCTGTGTCCATTTTCCCTCATTATTCTCATGTCGCTTCTCCCTCTCCCTGTTTTCCCCACCTATTTGCTGTTATTTCTTATTCCCATCTCCTCCTTATCCTTGGAATGTCTCTGCCGTGGTTCTCCCCTGCTCTGGCAGCTGATGAAATGACTGTGGGGAAGGTCTACGCAGCCCTGATGATATTTGACTTCTACAAGCAGAACAAGAACAGCAGGGAGCAAGTCCAGCCCCCCGGGGGCCTGTGCCAGGTACAACCGGGGTCTTCCCATCCTCTCTCGGGCAGCTCTAACAAAAATCACCCGCAGGCTTCATCCAGGAGGTCTGGCTGCTCCTCCAAACAGGGTTTTAAAAATGTTGGCTCAAAAATGGAAATCTCAACCAAAAGTGTCTCTCAAAAAAAAAAAAATTTTTAAAAAATCATTGTAGTTGCCTTTTCCAGTAAAGAAAGATCTTTTCCAAAAAAATGTCAACTGATCTTTGAAAGCCTAAATCCTGTGTTTAAAAATGGCCTAGGGCCTTGCTGACACCAAAATGTTTCCTTGGGAGACTAAATAATTACTGAAAGCTGCTGGAAGTTTGGCTGTAGAAGGCTTAAGTTATTGTTGAAAATAGGAATTATTCAAACTTGTTTTGGCTCTGATAGGTTTGAAGGTGTTTACAGATTCTAGAAAATATTTTCGCAGAACTGGCACTGAAAGCCCAGTTCTTTCTGGTAGAACAAACACATTTTTAGGATGAGCACCCAGCTGATCTCCAGCACGAGGTGGAGATCTGTCCCACACGTGGGTGGCTACAACAGATCCGTCCAGAGGCACTGGAATTGCACAGCCCCTCTGGCCACATCCATGGGGGAATTCCCTGCTGTGCTCTGGTGACTGGAGAGCCTTCAGAGGGAAGGGGATTGCAGCAGGAGTTGGGAGAACCTTCAGAGGGAAGGGGATTGCAGCAGGAGTCGGGAGAACGTTCAGAGGGAAGGGGATTGCAGCAGGAGTTGACCTGTTCCAGGTGTCCCTCAGAGCCTCTCCCAGCTGTGTGCAGTCTGGGGCGGCCTCTCTGCTGTCCCAGGTTGGCAAAGGGGACTTTTCATGGAGTAGGAAAAGCCCTGCAGCCCATGCCAGCTCTGACAACGTTCCTTTGTGCTTGGCAGCCCGGGCCAGTGTCCCTCTTCCACCCCTTGAAGGCCACCCTGGAGCAGAGCCAGCCCGGCCCCTTCAGCAACGCCAAGGCCTTCCTGCGCCAGAAGAGCTCGGCCTCCCTCAACAACGGGGGAGCCTTGTGAGTATCCCTGGCCTCCTCCAGAGCCACCACACCTTGGGGTCACCCCACCCACCACTGCTGCTCCTGGGGCTCCGGTGACACCGAGGCTCTCTTGGTTTGGAAAGACAGGTGTCTGCCAGGGAAAGCTGGAGCCTCCCTGGGAATGGAGAATGTAAACCCCTCCCTCTGAATTATTATAATTGTGAAATTAAGGGGCTTTCAGGCAAGGATGTGGGAATAGGAATAACAGTTCTTTACTAGGAATATTAAAAGTTAAAGTGTAGTAGTACAAAAAAACAAGCAAACAAAAGAAAGAAAACACGGCCAGAGTCAGAGCCCAACCTGACCCCTGTTGCTCAGGGTGTTGGGAACAGCTCAGTCCAGCCCTCCTGCAGTGACAGATGTGGTTCTGTTGGAGCAGAGATGATCCTGTAGGAGGGTGGAGTTTTCTCTGAAGCCCAGAGGTGATGAGATGGGTCTGGTTCTCCTGGGAATGCAAACAGGCTGTGCTGGAGTTCTGAACCCCAGGTTTTATCCAGGTAGGAATGCTGGGCTCCTCCCCTGGGTGCAGCATCTCCCAGGGGGATGATGGAATTTGATCAGCCCTGCAGGGAGCCTCGATGGCCCATGGACAGCAGATCCCCCTGGAGGGAGGATGGGTCCTGGAAGGGATAAAAAGAACACTGCCCCAGCTGGTTTCAACAGAATCGAATACAGTAGAATACACACTTTGGGTGACATCTGGCATTGCAACCCAAGACAAAGGCCAGCAGCCCTTTCTCACCACAGCTGGGACAGTTCCTGCTGGTGGCTCTGCTCCCACTGTGGTTATCCCTGTGCTGGTGGCGTTGGGATCTCGGTGTTTCCTTCCTGAATCCTCACTGCAGAGCTTCCCAGTGTGAGTTTGCTCACAGGAATTTGGGGCTGTTGCAAAACAACCGAACAAACTCTGCTGACCATCCCAGCAACGAGTTTTTGGGAGGCCAAAGATCCTTGGGTATAAATTCATCCCTCGAGCTTGTGGCACTTGGCAACAGCAACTGTTTGCCACAAAACAATTTGTCTCTTTGGGAAAATTATCCCTTCGTGGAGAGCTTTCCAAACAGGCCTAGTGACAGTGATCCCTCATCAATTCTCCATGTCCTGCTCCAGGTGATTTTCCTCTGGATTATGAGTGCTATGGATTTTTAGTGACAGACAGCTGAGGTTTAAACATCCCAAATAATCCTGATGGGCAAACCAACACCAGACTCAACAGCTGGTGAAGGGACTTCAGCATGGTTGAGGCGTTTGACCAGTATCCAGCTGGTCCTGCACACAAAATCAGCCTGAACTCCCACATTCTTCATTGTCCATCAGGAATTAAGTGACAGAAGTTGTTTTCCTTAATTACTGAAAAAAAAAAAAATCATGGTTGGTTTGATTTCCTCGTTCTCATGGGACCTTCAGGCTCTACAGGGGAAAAACCCAGGGGACCTTAGGCTTCCCCAGCCACTGTGCCCATCTGCAGCTGATTTTCACAGGTGAAACCCCAGAGGGTGCTCGAGCTGGTTTGCCAAATTCAGCAAAATCTCCTTGCAAAAGAGTGAATCTTTTTGCCTCTTCTCCTTCGGACAGGCCACCCCCGGAGGGAGCCATCAAAGAGTCCAGCTCCTGGGGGACCCAGCGCACCCAGGACGTGTTCTATGAAACCAGGAGCCCAGCTTTTGAGAGAGGCCACTCCGAGGAGATCCCCACTGAGAGGGTGAGCAAATGGGGGGGAGGTGGGAAGGGGGAGGTGCAGATTTTGGAGCTGTGGGAGAACTTGAGAAATATAAGAAAACATTTTGAAAAAGCAGGTGAAGACGGAGTGAGGTGCAGGAGATTTTAGAGGTGTTGGTAGAACTCCAGAAATTTAAGAAAATGTTTAGAAAAAGCAGGGGAAGATGGGGTGAGATGCAGGAAATTTTAGAACTGTGGTAGAATTTAAGAAATTTTGGAGAACACGTAGGAAAAGCAGGTGAAGATGGGGTGAGGTGCAGGAGATTTTAGAGCCATGGTGGAATTTCAAAAGTTTCAGAAAGTGTTTAGATAAACCAGGTGAAGACAGGGGGACATGAATTAGCAGGACATCTGTCCCTTGAGGCAGGCATTGTTCTGTCTCTTGTTTGCTTGAGCATTGTGGAGAACCCCCAAACCTGGCAGCTCCCACAGCCTGATCTGGGCAGGCTTTTCCTGGAATAACCATAGAAACCACCATAGAAAACCTCAGGCTTTCTCTTCCCACTTCCCAATCCCATTGTCCCAGCTCAGAATGACCTGAGGGGTTTCCCAGGTCACAGCTGGAGCTCCTGTCTGGTGGAAGAGCTCATCCCTCTGCTTGTGGGATGTCCTTGGTGAGGACAGAGTAACCTGGGCACTCCACAGCTCTTCAGTTGCTCTTTCCCACACCAGCATCTCTTCCCAGTCAAATCAAACTTGAAGAAGCTGATGGTGGCTTCAAAGCTGATGCTTCTCCTGTTCTTGCTGCTGAAAGCATTCTGTGTTTTGATCAGGTGGTGGAAATGAAGGAGATCAGCCCCACGGTTGCCAACGGAGAGCCCCAGCCAGGCCTGGAGAGCCAGGGCCGGGCGGCCTCCATGCCACGCCTGGCTGCTGAAACCCAGGTGAGAGCTGGGGATTTGGCCCTGGGAGGCTGGGAGCAGGCCAGGAGCTCAGCAGCTTCCCTCTGCTTCTCAAGGGCTGGAAGTGCCTTGGGAATGTTGGTTTTAAAAGATGTGGAGACAGGAATCCAGGCCTTGTGCTGGGATGGCCAGGTGTCCCCTGCGGGGCATGGCCGGGTGTCCCCTGCAGGGTGTGGCCGGGGTCCCCTGTGGGGTGTGGCCGGGTGTCCCCTGCGGGGCGTGGCCGGGTGTCCCCTGCAGNCCGGGGTCCCCTGTGGGGTGTGGCCGGGGTCCCCTGTGGGGTGTGGCCGGGTGTCCCCTGCAGGGGATACCTGGCCAGGGTTCCCTGCAGGGTGTGGCAGGATTCCCTGTAGGGTGGCAGCTATGCTGTGCTGTCACAGCACTGTCCCCAGTTTTACTCCTCCCTGCTTGCAGCAAAAAGCAGCCCAGGATGACCCCTCTGGCTGGGCCACCCAAGAGTGTCTGGGTCACTATTTGGGGACAAGGCCCTTTGCAGACTGCATTCCTGGAAGGCACATTAGCTGTGTGTTGTCTGTCCAGCCAGCCAAGCCGTGTTCCTGTGCCCTGTCCTTACAAAAAGCTGGAGAAGGGCTGTGACACACTTGGGTGGATGCAGCAGGCACTGGGACTACCAGGGAGCTGTGCCTGGAAGCTGCACTGGGACACTGAGTGTGTTCCCTGGTTTTTCCTGTACTGTGACCTTGGCCAGGAATTTGATGTTGAGGATTTCCCTTGTTGATTTAAGTCATTTTTTAAAGAAATCTCCTCACTAGAGTTGACTTTCACATCAACTCATGGGTGCTGCTTAGTGTGTAGGACGTCACTGATCATTTCTGGCCATTTCACATGTTCACTGCTGTTTGTCCCAAATACTGCCCAGCCACCATCCTGCCTCCTGTGTCACCACATCTCACCACTCCTGTCCTGCCTCATTCCCAGGGCCTGATTCACACAGCCAGGAGGGAGCAGCCTGGCCTTGGGCTCTGTTTCCATGGCTCTCGGTGGGGAGCAGAATGTGAAAGGTCTGCAGCTCCAGTGAAACCCCGTGTTGTGCACACACAGCGATAGCTCCAACAGATGGAATTGTTGTGCCAACCTGCTGGAGCTGCCCCTCGCCAGCCAGAGGATTTCCCACCTGGCTCCAGAAACTGCAGCCTTTGTGTGAACCCTGCGATTCTCGGAATTACCGGGGGCACTCCTCGCTGTGCTTCAGAAAAGCAACAGCTCACAAGGCAAAGGCTTTCCCCTTCCCAGAAATGGTCCTTTATCCCAGACCACAGTAGCCTCTTTCCTTCCTTGGCAGAGCCTTCCCTGGGGAAACTCTTCTCCGTGGCAGTCGGATGTTTGCAGGAGTGTCCCTGACAGAAGCATGGCTTGTGTCCCCAGGGTGTCCCTCGTGCCACATCTGCTTGTGAATCAGGCCCGGAGTCTCAGATCTAACCTCATTTAATAATACAGTGTTCAGTGGTTGTAGCTTGGGTGAATAACTGATGTCCTTTCTGTGTGTGTCTCCCCCTCCACGCCCCTCACCCTCCCTCTCACGTGCTGCTCTGCCCCTCCCCAAACTTTGAGTTCTTTCTAACTCTTATTTGCAACGCTTTCTGTTCCTGGACGTCTCCCTTTCTGTTTGCCTCTCTCTTTATGTTCCACTTATTTAAAAAAACACCAACAAACCCTCCTCCTGTGTTTCCACCCTCCCTCTCTGCTGTCCTGCCCTCATCACCTCCCTCCCTGGTCGTCATGGTGTCTGCTGCACGTCTGATGTCTGACACTGGCTGTACTGTGGGGCTGCTTCCAATAATGTCCCGCACCTTGTCCGAATTGTTTGCAGAGGAGCAAAGCACGGTCACCTGGGAGTTACCTGGCAGTATGTAGTTTGCACTAAATTGTATCCTATTAAATTCATCTTAAGACTTAATTAACCTTCCTTTAACCCTTGACTTTTCTCCCCTCTCATCTGGAGTTGCGCGGGGCTCCCTCTCTTCCCACTTTTCCCTCGATCTGTGGATGCACGATGCTCGCTCTGGTGGCAGGGGCTGGGTGGGTGGTTTGCATTTTTTTTTGATTTGTTTATTTTCATGCCTCGTTGCTCAGGAATTTAGGCAGTGAAAACAGTGGGGTTGGTAATGAAGAAGCAATTAGGAGCTCGCTGCAGGGGTGCATGCAGTCTCCCGAGGATTTTGGGGAGCCGGTGCCTCCCATAACAGGAATGTTGCCAGGATTTATGGGAAAGGGATTGATTGCTTTGCCACTGATTCCTGTCAGTGGAACTTCTGTCCCTGGAGTAAGCATGGAAGCAGGACCAAAGCCCAAAAAGAAATGTTCATTTCATGTCAATCCAGCTGGGTTTTTTGGGTTGTGGGGTTTTTTGTGTGTTTGTTTTTGGTTGGTTGGTTGTTTTTTTGTTTGTTGGTTTGTGTGTTTTTTCATTTTTATTTTTATTTTTTGTGGAGTTTTTTGTTTGGTTGGTTGGTTTGGGGTTTTGAGTTTTGTTTTGGTTTTGGTTTTTTTTGGGGGGGGATGTTTATTATTTTTCGTCCTGGCTGCCCCTGTATGGCTTTTGAAAATCTACGNTGTTTATTATTTTTCTGTTGCGTTCTTCCTGGCTGCCCCTGTATGGCCTTTGAAAATCTACATGTGTTTTTAGTGGGAAATACTTTCACTTCCCACATTTTTGCCCATCAGACTGTCCAGTTTACAGCCTCCCTGCCTTCCCCCAGCTGCAGGCTCAGCACTAAACAAGGACACATACCAGGCTCCTGAGTGTAATTTCTTGCCCACGTAAATGAGGGCCACAAGAGGTGACACAAAAGCAGCACAACATGATCCTGCTGATGGAATTGGTGCTTCCAGGGCCACACCACAGGCTGTGCTGGGCTCCCTCATCCCAGCCTGGTGTCTCTGATAAACCTTCCAGCACCAGCATCCCAGCTGCCTTCAGTGGGAGGCGCCAAAATGTGGGTAACTGCCCAGATCGTGCCTTTACACCCAGGATAATCTGCCCTCAAGGGGAGGGAGAGTGGTTTTCCCACTCAAAATAATGAGCAGAGCTGTGAAACAATTGGCTTTGCCTTGGGTAAATATCACGGGGAAGCAGAGATCTGGATTTTGGGATAAGCAAACAAAAGAGAGCAAACAGGAAAAATAATACAGAGCTCTTAGGAAAGGTTACAGTGAGCAGAGTAAATGTTCCATGAGAGCTGTTGTTGGAGGCACTTTTTGGGTTGGGAACTCAAACAAGTGTAAGGCTGTGGGATTGGAGGACTTCCCGAATTTCAGTGTCAAGCTGGAGCGCCGTGCTATGAGATCTGGCACATGGCTGGGATGCAGTGACAGAGCCAGGGAAGCATCCAGAGGATTGATGAGGTGGTGTCTCCACACAGAGCCAAGCAGAGGCCAGCAGAGAAGGAAATGTGGGAATTGTCCCTGTTTCCAAGCTTTATCCCCGGGCAGAGGGAGGGCAGAGGCTGTGAGAGGAGCTGTCCTGCAGGGCACGTGTCTGGGGTTCTGCAGGACCTCTGTAAGGCTCTGTACCTGAGGGAAAGGGAACAGGGTCTGGAGCTGCCACTGGCACAGGGAGGGGGTCCAGCAATGCTGTTACAGCTCTCAGTGCCCAGATGTTTGGACACAAATGTTTTAAACACAGCAATAGCAAACCCAGCTATTCCTTTCTGGAGACGTCCTGGTGGGATTGCAGGATGTACACACTATCCTTGCCCCAGGCAAAGGGCTTCAGGGAGTGATGGTGGGACAAGAGAGGTTTAAATGTTTGATGGGAGTTGTGTTCACTGCAGGGAGTTAGAAGGAATTTCCTCGTGGCTTGGCCTGTACCTTGCCCTGATTTCCTCATTTTTCTTGCCCCTCCGTGTGGTGCTCAGCAACGCTACCTGCTTTCCTCTTTGGAGCTGCTTTGGGATGCAGGCCCTGGAGCAGCTGTGGGTTGGAGAATTCCCCTTGTGAGGTGCTTGGCTGCTGCTCTGCCCCGTGTCCCTGCTGAGCTCCGCGCTGGGTGTGCCGTGCAGTGCTGCCTGTGCCTCTGCTCCCGTGGCCCCTGTGGATTGGCACTCGGAGACCACGTTCACTCCCCAAACTTCACTCTCAATCCACATCCCACAAATCCTCCTGCCCATTCCGGTTGTCTCCAATGAACCACTTCTCTCCTTCCCCTCCTTGCCCCTTTCTCTCGCTGTTCCACCCCTCCCTGCTGGGAACCAGGCGGCCGAGCGGGGCGCGGCGCCTTCCCTCACCCTGCTCCGTGTCCCTCCGTGTTCCCCGCAGCCCATCCCGGACACCAGCCCCATGAAGCGCTCGGTCTCCACGCTGGCCCCGCAGCGCCCTCACGCCATGCACCTCTACGAGTATTCCTTGGAGCGGATGCCTCCGGAGCAAGGCCACCACCACCACCACCACCGCTGCCACCGCCGGAAAGAGAAGAAGCAGAAGTCCTTGGATAGGGCCGCCCATCACCTGGCCGATGGACAAGCTGGTGAGTGCTTTGCCAACGAGGATGGGCCCTGGGAGGGCAGGGAGATGTACGTCCCCCGTCCCTCTCCTTTCGGGTGGGATTTGGGGTCCTGCCTGCGTGGAAGGACCCCCCCACCCCACACGTGCTGGTGACCCCCTCCCCGACGTTGTCCTTTCAGTAGCCCAGTCTGGAGAGTCTTCTTCCAAGGACAAGAAGCAGGAGCGTGGCCGCTCCCAGGAGAGGAAGCAGCACTCCTCCTCCTCCTCCGAAAAGCAGCGCTTCTACTCCTGCGACCGCTACGGCAGCCGGGACCGTGCCCAGCCCAAATCTGCTGACCAGAGCAGGCCCACCTCCCCCAACGGGGGCCCAGAGCACGGCCCACACAGACAGGTGAGGAGGGGCAGGGTGGGGAAACAGCCCTGAGCTCTGCCAGGGATTTGCGCACCTTGTCTATGTTTTGCTTAAATTAGGGGAGGTGGAAAGGGGAAGGAAGGTCAGGCAGTTGCAGATGAAGCCATGGATGTCCTGCTTGGGGCCTCAAAGCAGGGCTGGAAAAATCCCCCAAGTCCAAGCTGTCCCCAGTCCCACCTTGTCACTGGCCCGCAGCACTCAGTGCCATGTCCAGGCCTTCCTTGGACACCTCCAGGGAATGGGCACTCCAAACCTCCCTGGGCAGCCCTTTCCAATGCCTGACCACCCTTTTCAGGAAGAGATTCCTCCTGATGTCCAACCTGAACTCCCCTGGCACAACTTGAGGCTGTGTCCTCTTGTCCTATCTCCTCTTACATGGGAGCAGAGCCTGACCCCTACGTGGCTCCAAGCCTCTGTCAGGGAGTTGTAGAAACCAAAAGGGTCCTCCCTGAGCCTCCTTTTCTCCAGGCTAAAATGTAGTTCTCCTTTGTTTTGTAATGGTGAGGTGCTCAGGCCCTTGGGAGAAGCTGGGCATCCTCCCCTGGATGCTGGAATGTTGCTGGTCACTGGGAGAGCCAGGCAGGGCAGAACAAGCAGGGACTGACAGCCTGACAAGCCTGATGGGTTGATAGGAAGGAAAGAGTGCTCTTTAAAAATTAAAGGTCTGGTCTCAAAATGTTAGGTTGGGAAAGGCTGAGGGATTGTTCAGTGCACTCATGTCCTGCCTTGGGAGAATGTAAACAGAAATGGGAAGACAGGAGCCCTTTCCTCTCACTTGTGGCATTTGTGTAAATTACTGCAGCTTAGTTCATTCTCACAAGGCATTATTAATAACCCAGGAAGCTGCCAGACCCTTCTACCACTCCAAAATCAAATGTGTAATATTAAAGAGGACAATGAGGACACGTTTCTGTCAAAGGGACTTGTTCAACTTGTTATTTTTTCAGAAACTGGCTATTTAATCCAAAGGCATTTCATTCCCAACCTACAAAAACCAATAACCCAGATCCTCCTTCCACGCGGAATCCATAATAATAATAACAACCCATAATCCAGTTTTGGCAACCAGAAATAGATTGATGGAATCTGAAATGGTTTGATTTGGAGGGGACCTTAAAGCTCGTCCCGTTCCAACCCCCTGCTCTGGGCAGGGACACCTCCCACGAACCCAGCACGCACAAGTGTGGGGTGAAGTTCTGCACAAACCCACCCCAAAGCCAAACCGTAAGAAACCAACAGTAATTTGTAAACGCCCCCAATAACTCAGGTTTTTGAGCTGCTCCCAGGCCAGGTAAGGCGCATGTCGAGCCCTGTGTGCTGTGGGTGCCTCCCCTGGGCAGTGTCCCCTCTGTTGGAGCCGTGTGCCAGTTTGCGTCCTACCGATGCTCTGCCCCTCTCTGTTCCCACTGCTCCCAGACTTGAACTCTCCAGCTCTTCACATCTCGTGTTGAATTATCTCTCGAGAGCCTCCCCTCCCGACTGTGCTTGTCTAAACTCTCTCTTTTTTTGCTTTTCTTTCCTCTTGTGACTCGTCTCCGCCTTCTGTTGCTTCTCCTTCTGTTTGATACCTGCCTGCCTATGTGTTTGTCCGGTGTTTCCCTTTTTTTATTTTTTGATTTGCTCTGTTCCAATTTTGATGTAGGGCAGTGGTTCAGTTAATGGGAGCCCCTTGCTGTCGACATCTGGTGCTAGTACCCCCTGCCGGGGTCGGAGGCAGCTCCCACAGACTCCACTGACCCCACGCCCCAGCATCACTTACAAGACCGCTAACTCCTCGCCCGTGCACTTCACCACTTTCCAAACCCCCACGTTCTCCCCGGGCCGCCTGAGCCGCGGGCTGTCCGAGCACAACGCACTGCTGCGGGGGGAGCAGCAGCCGCCCCCGCCCGCCGTGGCCCGCATCGGCTCCGACCCCTACCTGGGCCACCGCGACGCCGCCGACAGCCCGCAGCGCGCCGCGCCCGAGGACACGCTCACCTTCGAGGAGGCCGTGGCCACCAACTCGGGCCGCTCCTCGAGGACTTCCTACGTCTCCTCCCTGACCTCGCAGTCGCACCAAATCCGCCGGGTGCCCAACGGGTACCACTACACGCTGGGGCTCAACACGGGCCCCGGTGCCAGAGGACGCAGTTACTACCACGAAGCCGATGAGGATGACTGGTGCTAGCGGCTCGGCGGAACCCTGTGAGGTGTGCGTGCTTAATAAGGATGAGTTTTATCATCTGGAGGGCTGGGAGCTCCCACGGGGGCCCAGGGCCGGAGGCGGCCGGCGGGGCAGCCCCGAGAACTGCTCAGCGCCTGGGGCTGGAGACGCCCCCGCAGCCTCTCTCTCCTCTGTTGTTCTTTAGTTTTTTTCCTTTTTGATTTGGGTTTTTTTTGCACTAGACAGATGGAGGAAGAAGGCTCCCTCCTTCTGGGGAAGGCAGCGGGAGGAGCACATCCCTCTCTGCCCCCTCCCCACTGCCTTGTCTATTCCCGAGACACGCACCAGGCGCCGACCCGGCCACGGACGCAAGGAGCCGGGAGAAGAGCGATCCTCACCTTCCACGGTGGAAAAGCAGAACTGTGGCTCCTTCTCGAGATCGGCGCAGTTTCGTTGGGCTATTTCTTAATTAATTTACCATCATAATTCCCCCCCTGCCAGGGCGGGAGCCGGGGGTCTCAAAGGGACTCGCACGAACAACGCTCGCCCCCCGCATTTTGTCTCGTTGAGCGCTGAGAAGGAAGAGATGCACCCAAGAAACTGGGAGAGGAGAAACACAGCCCAGAACAAAGGACAGTCCTTTGGGACTTGATGTTCAGCCACTGCAATCCTTTAGGGCAGAGCTGGTGCCACCCCCCGAGCTGACCCTGCTGTGACACCGCTGCCCTGGGGGTCTCTAATGTCACTCACCACATCGGGTCCTTCACACTGACACACGGTAAAGCCACAAGAGAGCTCCTTTGTAAGGACTGTTTCCTTGCTGCTGAGACTTTTCAATCCATCCCTCTCTCCTGTTGACTGCAACACGCCCTCACTGTTTTGTCTTGTTTACAATATAAGCTTGATTTAGCAAAAAACAACTTAAAAAAAAAAAGTCCACAAAAAAATTCCAACCCAAACAAAAAGAGGAAAAAAAAAGCGTAGGGGTGAGAAGAAGAAATGTTATTGATTTTATATCAAGCTATTAGATAGAACTTTAACTTTTCATTGTGTGCATTTTTGTAAAGTGTACAGTAAAAAAAAAAAAAAAAAAGGAGAAAAAAATTTCCTCTTTCTGTAGAGAATTAGTCCAATTGTCATTCCAGGTCCCACCGTTTCTACCGAATGCTCCAGTTGTTCACTACTAAGTGCCTAACCTTTGAAATCTTTCACAGTGACGATGCAACCTCTTGCTTCAAGGCATCAGAGCTTGGGCGAGCGTGGGGAGGGCAGAGGGGGCCAGCGGCCGCAGCCTCGGAGGGGCCCTGGGGTCACCACGCCCTGGACACTGTGCCCCGGGCTGGCAGCTCCCAGTGGGGAAGGCGAACGTGCTTCGGGGTTGGTTTGGGTTTTGTTGGCCTTTTCTTTTTTTATTTTTAATTTTTTTTCTTTTTTAGATTATATAAATATATATATAGATATACTTTTATAGGTGGGAGGGGAGTGATTGCAGCAAACAAAGCCAGTCTTGTCTCATTGCCCAGTGGAGGAAATGCAGGTGGGAAAGGGCAGTGTCTGCAGGGGTGCTCCTGCAGGAGAAGCAGCATCTCCCACAGGCCAGCTGAGAGAGCTCTGGCCACGCATCACTGGTGTGGAGGGCAGTTGGAGTGAGTTGTTTTTATTGCCTGATAAGAGAAGGTTAAAAAAAAGAGATGATTATAATAATAATACTACTAATAATCCAAACCTCTAACTCTGATTCTCAGGGATGAGATTTCTGCGTTCTTGCAACGACTCTTTGTGTTGGCTGGTTTCTTTCTTTTGTGCCCGTGTGGATCCCTGCACTGTGAGCCTGGGAAAGGGGCAAATGCGGGGAGGGAGGCTGGGGGCAAAGCTCGGCCAGGACCTCGTGCCCAGGGCTCTGCTGAGCCCTTGTGGGGCTGGTTTGGGGCACAGGGCAGCCAGAGGACGTGGAGAGGTTAAAAGGTGAAAGGATGAAGGGTGGGAGGTGCTGAGCATATCCCTAAAAACGCCGCTAGAAAAGAGGATAGGGTTGGAGAGGTGAATTTTTTCAGAGGATCTACCAAGCCCCAGACGTGTGGAACTTCGCCAGGCGCAGCAGTGGGTGGGATGGGTGGAAATCCCACTGGCCCTGGTGATCTGTTCTGTCCCTGGGGTGCTTGGAGGGGATCAGATGCCACCAAAACGCTCAGGAGGTCTCATGCTCTCAGCAAAGTCTGTCAGCCTCAGGCAGCAGCAGTCTGCTCTAGGGTGGTTCTTCACATCTCCTGTAGCTCCTCCCTTGAGGAAACTCAACCCGGTTTTGTTCCCTCCGGTGTTCTGCTTTAATTTTCTTCTGTTCAGTAGCAATCTCTGGCCGATCTCATCCCTGGATTCTGCTAAAGGATAACTCCTGTCTGTATCTCTGTCTCTGTACTCGTGTGCACTCGGAATAAAGGCAGTGTGGTAGCCAGAGGTCACGGCTGGCATTCCCAAACGGAGGGCTATGCAACCAGATGACACGTCCGGACACACACCCACCCCACCACCACTCAAAGACCTTCATCCATCTGTAGCTTTAGCTGCTGGATTTTCCTGTTTCAGGCTTCAGCACGATCGTGACCAAATGTTTTATACATTTTCCTGAAATGAAGGCACAAACACTGTATTTGAAATTTTCCAAGGGAACGTTCCTATTTTACGGCAGGAAGTTGAGGGGAAGGGACAACACCATCTCTCTGCCCATGCATGCAAACACTGCACCCACACTGGAAAGCAACAGAGATGTCTTTCTCTACGGAATAATTCTGCCTTTCCCCCCCTTTCCTCCCCCATTTTCCTTCCCCAACCCCCCAGCCCTGCACTAACACAGCCTTGGGTCACCCCAATTCTTAGGCAGAACACAAAGAAGAATTTCAAGTTGTCCAAATCCTCCACCCGCCTTGTAGGGGTCGATGACAGTGACAGACCACAATTATCCATGACCCTTTCCCGACGTTTTTTTACAGCCTCTCTGCTGTCTCTCCATCTTTCCAAGGATCCTCATAGTGAGTTGCCAAACTTGAATTGCACCAATCAGTTTTCTGCATCCAGAACCAGTCTCGTAGTGGCTGTACTTTGAATAAGTAATGTTTGCATGTAATATATATACATATATACATATCTATAAAAAGTATGTGCATGGAAAATGTTTATCTTCGTACTTTTTTGATACAATGTATTCATCAGTTGTTAATTTTTAATTATATTTGATATAAATTTGGGGGTTTGTTGCAAAACTTTATATTTAAAAAAACAGTGTGAAAAATGATCAAAGTTCCAACCATGCAACACAAGCGGAACTTTACCCAAAAAAAAAAAAAGGGGGGGGAAAAAATTGAGAAAAAAAAAAAGGTTCTGTGATTGCCTAGTTTGCTGCCTGAGTAATATTTATCAGCCAAACTTTGAATTCTGCAGTTGTTTCTACAATTCCATTTTGTATGAAGCAAAGTCCTTGAATTAAAATAAAAACTTAGCAAAAAAAACCAAACCCAACCTGAGCAATTCCCAGACGGTGTGTGCGGTGTGCCTGCTGACTGGGAGGTGCTGGAGGGCCAGCCCTGCCCGCCTCCAGGAGTGACAGCCCGGGAGGAACTGCATCCCAAACTGGGATTTGTGAGGAATTGGCCGCGTCTGAGGGGTTTTTTTCATCCACAGAGGCTTCACAGACGCTTGGTTTGAGTAGGGAGCTGTTTGGAAATTTGTGGTGTGGATCCTGCATGGAGATGGCGGTTCCTGGAGTCCAACAGGCAGCAGAACTGTAAAGCTGAGGGGTAAAAGCCCCCAGCAGCGATTGATTCCTGCCAGGTTTTTAACAGAGGGATCTTTCTCCTCTAAAATGCTGGCACAGGTTGCCCAGAGAAGCTGTGGGTGCCCCACCCCTGGAAACGTTCAAGGTCAGGTTGGATGTGGCTCTGAACAAGCTGAAGGTGCCCCTGCTCATCCCTTGAGACCCTTTAAAGGGTCTAACCCTAAATCCACCCCAGACTATTTTATGTGCTGGCTGTGTGGCTTCCTCTGGCTCTAACCTGGCTAAACCCTAACCCCACTCCCAGCAGGAGTTCCTGGGGCTCCCTGGGGCAGCCCTGAAATCAGCAGTGTTGGGGCTTGGGTTGGTGTCAGGGTCTGTCACGTGTCCAGGCCCTGCTGTAGCACCTGGAGAAAACAGAATTAATCATAATCATACTGGAGGAATTAACTGGAAGTTGGTACTTCAAAGACTTGCACCGAGCAGGAAAACCCAAGGGCTGTTGGGACAGAAGGAAAGAACTTCTCATTTCTCTGGATAACTGGAGAATCCCCCTCATTCCTTTCCAGGGGCAGAAGTCCACTGTGTTCCTCCTTCATCGGGGTCTTCTGGTGTCGCACAACACCAAGGACTCTCCAAAAATTCTCGGATGCTGTAGAGCACTTTTTAGAGCACAAGGTCTTGACTCTTCCTCTCTCTTGTGGCATCTTTTCTGTGATGACACCACCCAAGGTCCCAGCTGAGACTTGGTGTGCAGTGAAAGGAAAAGGTCCTCAGCTCCCTGATCTCCAGGTCAGGCTGGAGCTTGGCTTCAATGGCTTGAGGTGACACAGTTCATGGTTAGCAAGGTTTGGGGCAGGAGAAGTTTCCTTGGCCTGCAGTGCAGTCTGTGTGGGGTTTGGGGCTCTTGGCTGCACGACACTGAAGAGTAGGATTTGTACTAAGTTTTTGAAATATCCCAAATAAACGTGAAATGGAGATTTCTGAGCAGGGTGCGAGGGAAGGTTTGAAGTGGAGGATTTGGGAATCAGTGTGGATCAGTGTCTGCCCCCACCCCCGAGGGGACCCCACAGGATTTGCTTCACCACAACCACCTGGGGAGCTGGAATGTGCCTGGGGGCCCAGCTGAGCAACCTCTCCCCTTCACACCTGGATCACAGAGACCTCCAAACCCACTTTACAGCCCCATGTGAGATTTAAAATCCTAAAAGCCTTTTTGTGACTGACTGCCCTTTTAAAGGGTTTTTTTTTTCCTTTCTTTCTCCTTATTCCAGTTGTGTTCTCTGGGTCCAAGGCAGCAATGAGCCCATCAGCTTCTCCAGGGCCTGCCTGAGCCCTGGGCTGAGGGAGCTGGAGCAGGCAGGATCCCTGATCCCACACTCAAAGCATCTCCCACATCCGAGACGCTGGAGCTGGAACCTCTGGGTTTGAGTTCAGCTGAATGCCAAAAATGGCTTTATTTTTGTTCCTCATCCCGTTCCCAGTGCAACGTTTTGCAGTCAGGATGTTTGCACAAGGTCTCTTCCCCCCAGGGCACATCTTTCTAGCAGAGACCACACGATTTCCATGCCTTTTATTCCCTGTGGATAAAACCTGGATCAGCTTTTCCTTGGCCAGCACCCCACACCCGGTTGTGCCATTAGGGGGTAGCATTTTCAGGCTTTTTCTGCTTTCTAGGGAAACAGAAAAAAAGAAAAAAATGCTGATTCAAAAGGCTTGAGAGTCATTCCCTGGAATATTTGTTTGAGGATGCAGAAAACTCAGGGTGAGGTGCTGAGCACACCTGAATTCAAGGTGCTCAGGTAATTTGTTGTTTTATTCCCTGGAGCATGAAAAGCTGGGATCGTGCCCTGACTCCTCATTCCAGCCACATTTCAGACTCCTACATCCCCTCCAAGGTGATGGATTACTCATCCCAGTGTATCCATCCCTCTTTACCAAGCCTAAGCAGATCTGATATTTTCCAGGCTGTGAAAACACCGTTTTCAGAAAGTGCCTGATCGTGATAACAAACCTCAGCTCACTGCTGTCACTCAGCACATTCCAAAATATTTTGCAGAAGAGGCGAATTTTGCATTTTCATGCGATTTAAAAAAAAAAATCACTTGAGACCCTTGAAAGGGGCTGAATTGCCCAGGGTCACCCAGCAAGTGAGGACAAGGTTAAGGTTCTCTGCTTCTTACTTCATGTTTGAAGTCACTGGTGTGTGCAGGATTTTTTTTTTTACATCCACAGATTTTTAGCAGGATCCCAGTGAGGAGAGGCCACTGGGAATTTGGCATCTCCCTCGGAGAGGAATTCATTTGGGGAGAATTTAAAGGGAAGAGCAGTAAGAGAAATGCTGGAAGGTCGGGGACTGAGGGATGGCAGCGACTGATGTGCTGGGGGCTCTGCTAAGGGGGTGCAGATATTCAGGTGTGCAGCCTTGGGGTGGGTGAGTCAGCAGGAGAATGGAGATCTGAGCAAACCACCCCTGAGAGAAGGGATGGAAATCCAGAATTGAAGGAGGAAGGCAGGACCAAGCTGGTGGAGCAGAGCTGTTAATTCAAAGCAAACAGTATCAATAACTGGAGTTCATTCATTTTAGCCTCACCTCCACTTTCTGTCATTGCTCTGAAACAGAATATCCCAGCCCTGGCTTTGTCTGTGTCTGTTTTTATTATTTCTCGGGTTCTGACAGCCTTTTTTTCTGAGGAAACCTGAATTTTCTCCCCGAGGGCTGAGGAGGGGCATGGATGTGGTTGTGTCACTGGATACAGCAAATGAGAGGGTGGTTAAAAAGAGGATGCTGAGCTGAGAGACAGGACTGTGGCACAGTAATCCTGGGAGTTTGACAGGGGGTTTTTCCTCCTCGTGGATCAGAGAGTGTTTGAAAGACCTGGTTCTGCAGGTGATGCACCTAAAAAAGACCTGGTTCTGCAGGTGATGCACCTAAAAAAGATCTGGTTCTGCAGGTGATGCACCTAAAAAAGATCTGGTTCTGCAGGTGATCCACCTAGACCAGACCTGGTGGGATGTGCAAGGAGCAGAGGGCAGAGTCCCACGGGTGCCCCAGCAGGGATGGGCTGCAGGATGTGCCAAGGGATGGGACATGTGCTGCTGGGACAGACAGTCACATCCAAGGGAATCAATCAGTGGGATTCTAGAAGGAAAGGCAAACCCGTGTCACATGTTCTTGACAAATAAAGTCCTCTACATGGCAAAGCAAAGGCTCCTGGAGTGTCTCTGACCTTCATTTCCTTGGCAAGGGGAAGCTTTTCCATGGCAGGGGAAGCTCCTGGGAAGGGGCAGAGAGAGGTGGGCACAGCACGTTTTGCACCGAGCTCGGCTCGTGTCTCAAGCAGCAATCAGGATTTCGGGCAAGGATTCCAGAATCTCTTTTCCCAGTGCCATGGTGTGACATTCACCAGCAAAATGACAGCTGGCTATCACTCCTGAGCATCCCCTGCTCCCCGGCAGGGATGTCCAGCTGGAGTTTGGCTGCCTGTCCCTTGCTGAAGGTTCCCAAGTCTTTTGTGTCTCTTCATGATTGCTGCAAGGAAAATACTATCATGGATTGGGGATGAGCCTGTGTCCCCCACGGGCCTGAGCCAAACCCCCACCCTCCCCCAGGGCATCTGTGAGCACCCAGGGGTTTGTCACCCCCGTGGGGCACAGTGTGGCTCCAGGTGCAGGGTCCGTGCCATCGGTGATACTGCAGAGCTGAGCAGGGGGGCTCTGCCATGGGGCAGCACTCCGCTCTGGGGTGGGGACTGGGGGGACTCACTTTTGGGGTGAGTCTGCAAATACCTCCCACTGGGATGGTGGCGTGGCTGGGGAGGACCTGGCCTGGCTCAGATTTACCCCCTCTGATCTCAGTAAGGGGCTGGGGTGGCCCAGGCCCTAAGGAAAGAGGGGTTACACCCAGTCCAGCTCTCACTGGAGAGCTGGGGTGCCTCGCTCACCCCAAAATGCCGGGGCAGGGGGCTGCTCTGTGCTCCCCCCTGCAGGAGCAGGGCCGGGTACCCGCAGGGGGAGCTGGGCACAGCTGTGGGGGCGAAGCACCCCGAGAAAGGCTTGCAGTGAGTTCCTGCGGGAGGGAGGATGTGGGATGTCTCCTTTAGCTGTGGAGGACAAACCAGCACAGGAGGGGGTGTCAGCAACCCCTGCAGCACCCGCCGGAGGGGCAGCCGTGGGTGTGTGTGTCCGGGGTGTGTCTGTCTGTCCGTCTGTCACCCGCGGAGCCCTGCACGGGGGGGAAGGAGGACCCCCAGCCCCAAACTCCTCATCCCCGGGGGGCGCTGGCAGCGCGGCTGATTTTGGGGAGGGGGTGATGTGGGACGTGAACCCCGGTGCTCCCCCGAAGCCGCGCGGTGCG
>WAAE01019335.1:0-23715 GCA_013400495.1 Nicator chloris | reverse complement strand
TATTTTTCTGTATGGAAAAAAAATAAGTGCAATATACTCTACTGAAAATCAAATTTTTTTTTAAATCTCAGAAGAGAAACACTTTTCCTTCCTTCCAATTTTTGTTCTGAGTATAAATTTCATCCTGCAGCTGAGATTTTTTCTCGATGAAGCTTAATTGAAAAGACTGAATTCCAGAGAAAATACAATTTTTGAGGTGTCGTATTCAAGCTCTAAAAATATTGACAATTTTTGATTCTGATTTTGATTTCAATCATAAGCTTTCTCTGCATTTCACTTATGAACCATGTCAGCATATATTGATTTACATGTAAAAAAAAAAAGTACTAATTCACAGTAAAGGTCAACTGTGCTGAAACAGATCTCACTGGCATGCAAAAGTGATAGGTGCTGTGATTAGATTTTAGCAGATTTTATAGGGCAAAGAACATTTGGAGTAACATTTATGTAATCTGCTGGGTGTCCATAGTAAGCGAGCAAATGGCAAATGCTAAAAATCAAGACAAACTCATCATCTACTAGACACCAGATGTATTTTATACAATAAAATAGTTATTTTATTGTATACCTAACAGAGCTACCTGTTAGGTATACAATAAAATATTACAAAATCTATTTAAAAACTCCTAAAAAGGATCAAGAAAAAGCAATGTTTAAATCAAGATATTTCTTTATGTGCCAAGGACTGGCCTGAGGGACAAGGGGGAGCAGAATTCAACTTGAACAAAACATTCTACACCATTCTTCTTGACAGTCCTTCCCTAAGCCAGGGACCTGTTATCTGGGTAGAAACACAGCCACCTGGGACCAACAGCCAGTTGGAAAGCTGCTCTCAGAGGTTTGCTGTCAAAAAGGTGTCTGGAGTGGACTCCCAGGAGAATAGGTCCAGAGCTGGTTGTGTTTGATATTTCCATGAGCCACCTGGACAATGGAAGGGAACGTATGCTTATGAAATTTGCTGACAGCTCCAAGGCAGGATGGATGGCAGGTGGTATGTGGGATGGGATCAGCATTCAAAATTATCTTGATGCACTGGAATGGGAGGAGGTTAGATGGGGGGAGGCAGGGAGAGGGAGAGAAGGAGGGAGAGGGGGAGAGAGAGGCAGCAGAAAATTCTATACATAAAGAAGAGAAAGAATGATAGTAAATGAATGTTAGTAAATACAAAAATACAAAATACTAAATGGCTAACCTTTAGCACAGCAGGGAGGAATGTGGAGCTAGAAGTAGATCAGAAACTGGCTGGTTCTACCATGCAAGAGGCAAGTTACATAGCAGGAGCAATCAGTGGAACAAACATAAACCTGGATGAAGAAACCATTATATTTATTCATGTTTTTATCACAGACAGAACTAAGTACATGTAAATGTTTCCTGAAATTATTCAGTTACTTCTTTCAAAAGCTGAGCCAATCTTTTGTACCTGAATCTTCCATATGGAAATGCACCAATAAAATAATTGCAGTGTTGTCTTTATGCTCAGTCCTGTAGCAGTGATGCTGCTAGCTTTTAAGAATTAGTTGGCTTCCATTTCAGAGTCTGCTTTTCAAGAGTTTATGTAACTTGGAAATATAAAGAGAAAGTAACGCCAAGGTTAAATAAGAGCTAGTTATCCTGGCATACTTCTTTTTAATTTTTGAATCTTTCATTCTATCCCACCCCCACACCTGGCACTGTCAGTACTTTGCTTTCTTGCAGCTGCATAATTTCTTCACTTATACTTTCTATTTATAAAAAAGCCAACTAAAAAATCCTAAACCAAAACAAAAAAACATGCCCAAAAGCAAAATTCTGCAGCAAAACCCCTTCGATATTATGATTCAGCATGCTTTAAAATAAGAGGGTAAATATTTATAGCTAGCTTAGACATGGGGGAGTACTGCTTAATTCCCTTCAGTATTTCCATCAAGGAGAATGTAGCTTTGCTTTCAATATGAAAATGATTGGTTTGTTATCATGTTCTTTTCCCAGAAAGAGACTTTTTCAAATCTTCTCAGTCTCCCATCAATCTCTGGGCGCTGCTTATCTTGGCTTTGTCATTCAGAGAGTTAAGTCTATGTATACTTGATAGTGACATTCATAGTCATTGTGACAGCTGAGGAAAAGATGTTAAACAGTATAGCTAAGTCAATTTATTCTCTGTATCCTTAAAAATGTGTAAAGCAACATTTATAACCTTCATGCCTTCTCTTGTATACATAAATGAGCCCAAGAGACAACTATTAATATGGGGCAGGTAAAGAATCCTTCTTTTCACCATTTTAACTCTATATGCAGAAGAAATTTCCTCTCCATCTATTATCCCATGTGTGCCTACGCACAGAAGATGAGAGGTCAGTTTGTCTGGATGAGTATTCATACAGTGGGTGATATACATTATCACCTTTTGTGTATAGAAATGTAGAAACTTATTTAACATACAAAGAACTTATATTTAGGTGGCTTGCAGCACGGCACTTGTGTTCACAGTATGCATAACTTTGTTCTGTTTGTTTGTTCTTGAATATTTACCAGTGTGCAAAAGTGGGAGCATTTGACGTACAGCTAGATTATATTGGTTATTCTACAAGCTGAAAAGAATCAACATATCTGGTAAGACAGAACACAAATACCTGTACAATTCAGTCTGAACTTTAATGATCTTTTCCCCTAGTTCTCAGTACCTTCCTAGCCCGTCCTATTTTCAAAGCAACCAAAGGCAGAGAAGGTATTTGGAGGTCAAAAAACATATCCTATGAAAAGGTAGAGAGACTGATAAAGATAAGTCTGAAAGGAAGAACCTTTATAAGAATATTAACCTGAGAGGTAACTCATTTACCTTCGTCAGGCAGTATCTGGAGACATTCAAATATTAAGTCCTCTTCTAGTAACCTACAAATATATACAGGTAAGTACTGGCTTTGTAGTACTTGAGCAGAGCTATCATACAGTGGGAAAATTTTCATAATATTTATTTATTTCATAATAGCTCTTCTTAAATTTTCATTTTCTGATTAACAAAGACCTAATCATGCACATGAAGGCTCACTGTGTACTTCACAACACTTGGAGCACACTTCATATGTAATGAAATTTTGTTGTGGCAAGGCTCCACTTTCACTTAAGATTTTTAGAAGAAAGGCATGATAAATAGATGAGACTGAAAGAAGAACGTGCAGTTCCAGTGCAGCTCCTCCTTTGCCTCTGTTTGTAGCAATACATAAGTTTCTGTGAAATATCCTTGTGTTTCGATCCATATGTTCATAATTTTGAAGAGAAGGCAGACCTAACTTTCCTGTCAGTACCCTGTCCAAACAGATTGAGTGACATTCTTTTAGACACATAAATATGTGTACAGATTTTGTGGTACACCATCAAACTCCTGGACAAATTACAAGAAAGTGTGATTATGATAACTTTGCTGGAGAGCAGTAACAATTCTTGATTCAAATATTAAGAAAATACTAGCTCTTTCCTTACATTCTCCTTCATTTATCTCCTAATATCTGTGGCCAAAATTATGCTTGTTTTCATTAATCATTCCTGACTCTGTGGCTGTCAGAATTATCTATAAGTTTGTTTGCTTGGCAGGTGTCATTGAGTCATGGATCTGGAAAGATGGCTAAGACATGTTTTTCATTCTTTAATGCACATTATGTGAAAGACCTTTTCAATTTTAGGCAATGTGCTGTCCAAAAGGAAAGAAATGACCTCATCTGTCAGTTGTGTGTGTTTTGTCTCAAAGAATGTTTGCCTCAAGTGCTGCAGTGGTAGATGTGTTTACAATGTCACCACAAGGATGACTGCACAGCATTTGTTCTGACTTTTCCAGAAGGTCTTGAGAAGGATGGTGAACTATTCCCACTCAATGTAGTCAGTGATAAAGATGAGAAACCTGGTCTTCATTACCACTGTGACTATGCAATGGTAAGTATCCCATGCCTAATATACTGGTCTTACATTTGTAAGCAATGGGTCTTGCTTGACTTGAATTTTATTTGTTGTCTGTCAATTATAACTATCCCTTCAGTCTCTTATGATTACTTTTCATTTTTCTGTCAGTTCCCACTTAAGTGGAAACAATATTCTCCATGAAAAGCATGGAAAGTATAAAGCATATTATTTCTTTACTCCTTAGGGTGTCCAAGTAGGCACTGGCATATAAAGATGAATTCTTCTGAAGACATTTTCTCAGCCTTGAGCATGAGGTTTCTGATGACCTAGAGATAAACTGACTCAAAATTTTACAGTTACGGAAATTTCTGTAAATCCATTGATCTGAATGGATTTATGTACTTGTATATTAACTGTGACTCTGTGTATGATGTGCAGAGCTGTTTCCCCATTATGATTCTGTTTAAAATTCACTGTCTTATGTAGTTCTTCATTCGTTTCTTCTATGAGCACTGGAGACAATAGCAGAATTTCTTGTCTTTATCCTTGCTTTCTGCACAAACATCACTCACAGGAAGTTGAACACAAGGAGCTGTACCAGACTAACACTGCACTCAGATTTGCTCATGACAACTTAAAAAATCATTGAAATTACAATAGAGAAAAGACTACAGCCAGCAGTGAGAACTTTTGTGTTACAACCTCACCAAAGCCTAGACAGGAATTCATGTAGCACTCAGAAGTTAAGATTGCTGTCTTGAAAGCTCAGTTGACAGATGTCCCTTTAGGAGTGTACAGAACAAGAGCTATGGTACTGTAAAAGTCTTGGTACTTTCTCTCTGCCAGACTTAGTTTCATATCCAGCCTCTCCACTGGAAATAAATCAAAGCTATTCTCCAGTAAAAGAAAGAGGTCTCAGTGCAACCGAAACGATGCTGCTTGGAATTTGTTGTTGTCCTATTTAGAGTGAGGGCATGGATTGTTTTACCAAACTAGGATCCACTGCTTTCTGTGCTATCAATGAGTGAAAACAGTTAGTATCTGACAGACCAGTTAATATCTGAGAGACTGCTGAAAATAAGATAAAATTTTATAGTTAGGAAATCTTTACCCAAGATGCTCTCTGAATTAGTCAACAAAATTCAATAAAAGCACCAAAAATATCACTTGGGAAACAGCCTTTTAAAACTAAAGTGTAAAATCCATTAAAAAGATTTTTTAAGAATCTTGTCTATCTCAATTGAATTTGGGGTTTATTTTGTTTGAAGGAAATGAAAGCTAAACAATTGCAACAATATTGAGTCTTCAGAATACATTTTGCTTTGGTTTACAACTACCTAGGAAAATGCAAAAAATATCTAATGGAAGACATTCTCTGCAGCATTTTCAGCTTCTCTGTGTAGGCAGCACAGACCATCTCAATAGAAGAACCCTTTCAACAAAGTTATCTGCAGAGTTATCCCTGATTCACAGTAAAGGTCAGCTGTGCTGAAACAGATCTCCCTAGCATGCAAAACTGATAGATATTTGTCTAGATTTTAGCAGATTTTATAGGCTAAAGAACATTGGGGGTAACATTTATGTAATCTGTTGGGTGTTGTCCATGATAAGTGAGCAAATGGGTAAATGCTAAAAATCAAGACAAACTGGTCATCTACTAGACACCAGAGATAGAGAGAGTAAAATATTAAAAAATCTAAATGTATATTTAACCATCCAGAATGACAAAATTTGGACTGCTATCCCAGTCCCAGAAGCTTGATTTAAACTCTGCCCAAAGTGTCTGGTGATTCAGCTTTTTTTTTTTCCCCTCCTCATTTCCACTAGACAAGTTAGGACTTCCTACTCATTAATCAGCTATTCAGTCTATGCTGAATGTTGTCACTTGTGGTCTTTTATCTCCCCATCTGTATAGAATTTTACCTTTTTAACCACCTCTCAGATCAGAATTGCATTCATACAACAGTAGTTGAGAAACTATTCCCACCAACAGAGGTTATTTATGACTACCAAATCCCATAGCCTGAGGGAAAGTGGGAGTCATGAATATTCAACTTACTTAATAAAATGAGCTTTTCTGTGTAATAAATTGTATGAAAGTCAGAATAAAACCAGATTTGAAGATCACTTTGCTTCTAAAGTCAGCTTGTAGGTCCTGAAAGTGTCAACTGATCTTAGGAAAGATCATTTGCATGTGTGCTACTTATTTTACACGTAGAAATGGTTGCATGCATTTTAAATAATTCACTACCTGCATCCCAAAATGTGACATAGTAATTAGTAAATTTTGAATAAATTTGAAAGTCTACAGAGATATTTCCCAGTTGTGAAGAGGACATGGAGCCCATGAAATCTACACAACTTCACATTTGCTTAAACATTCCTTTTATCTTTTGTCTGATACAAATGCCTTGAAGGAGGTAGGAATGAAGAAAATCTATAGACTGGGATTAATTTTTCTACTTGAATCTGGAGTAGATTCTTAAAGAGCATTGACAGAAAAAAAGGGCATTCTAATCCTTTCCTGTATTTCCTCTCTAGCCTATTTACATATTGGAGACCTAGCTTTGTGCAGGAATAAAGTCTGCCAGTGATAAAACAGATGTAACACCAATATTATGAGAGGGATTAGGAAATCAACCTGGATGGCTTCCAGCAGTATCAGATAATCAGGATGCAGCACTTCACATGTAAGCCTGTAAAATCCAGTTCAGCAGACAGCATACATACAGCTGCAGCAGGGCAGACACACAGAGCAGGGGCTTTTCCTGAAATGTCTACGCAGTGCATGAGATCATTCTAAAAAATAAGTTAGCCTGAGAGTAGCTAAAGCTGTCCTGTGAATATGTGTTCATTTAAGTCACATAAACAGAGATTTTGTCCTGCCTTTTTGTCTCCTCAGCCAAGCAGTATGTTGATGTTTTCAGCAAGACCCTGCCAATGAGAAAATAGCACAGATCATCTGTTAGGTACAAGGCCAGTTTTGCAAGCTCAATATCACTGCTATGTTGTCGGAGTCCAGGACACTCTCCTGACTGCCCTGGAAGGTCTGAGATCCTGACTGGGGATTGGAGACCCCCCTGCACAGAGCCCAGGGAGACACTGTCCTTGATCTCAGTCCATGGAAGAGTTTTCAGCTTGTGAACCTAATTACAAGCCACGAGAATGTAACAAAAATAGCAGTTAGTAATAGTAGTTAAGTGATCACGGGGTGCAAATGTAGAATATTGGGGTTCTTAGGATGGGGTCAGAAGCAAAAACATGAAGGACCAGGGTGTGGTCCTTGTCCTTCTTGTCCTCCTTCTTTTCATCCATTTTTCTGCTGTGGTGGCTCACAGGGATTGGTGTAGGATAGAGGTGACATGTCTAACATTAGTAGTAGGTATTGGTGATTAATGGTAAATAAAGGACACGTAAAACATTGATAAGAGGCTCTGCCCACCTGTCTTTGGGGGGAAGTCGCCTTCTGCCCTTGCTGCAACAAGACCTTGGCAGGGCACAGAGAGAATTTGTAGATAAAGAAAGAATAAACAACCTAAAGAAAACCTGAACTGGCGGCTTTCGATTCTTTCTTCTGCTTTGGCACGGGGCATTCAAGGACAGAAGACTGTCATCTGACATATCTTGGGAATCCCAAATCTGAGGCTACGTGAGGTCTCCAGTTTCCTTACTGATATCACAGTCACACTGGTTCTGTGTCCCTGAGCCTCTAGTCTTCCCTTGTGCTACACATCATGTGCTCATCAGCAGTGTCTTTTGACTCCAGCAGCATTTCTGAAAAGTTGATCATGCAGGATATTCTTTTGCCTAGGATATAGTTAAGGTCCTTCATAGTAGCTGGTGGAACTATTTTGTATTTGTCTTGAAAATAGTGTTGATAACAGAGGGATGTTTTTGTTATTGCTGAGCAGCATTAAATCAGAGGCAAGGCTTTTCTGCTTCTCACCTCATCCCACTAGTTAGGAGGCTGGAGTGCACAAGAATTTGGGAGGGGACATGGCCAGGACAGCTGACAACAACTGATGCAAGGGATATCCTATACCATGTAGCATCATGCTCAGCCTATAAAGTTGGACAAAGCAGGAAGGGGGGACATTCAGGGTGATGGTGTTTGTCTTCTCATGTCACCGTTATGTATGATAGGGTCCTCCTTTCCTGGGGATGTTTGAACCTGCCTGTCCAGAGTGAGTGGTGAGTGAATTTCTTACTTTGTTCTGCTTGCCTGTGTGGTTTGCTTTGCCTATTAAATTGTCTTTATCTCAATTCATGGGTTTTCTCACTATTGCTCTTCAAACTCTCTTTCCTATCCCACTAGAGAAGAGTGAGCAAATGGCTCTGCAGGGCTGAGTTGACAATTGGGGTTAAACAACAGGGTCAGACACAAAACTCAGTAATTTTTTCATTCATTGGACTGCCATGTTGCTGATTTTGGTACAGACACCATATTAAAACTGCCTTTCCAAATTTCTGCTCCACTGACCATGTGGTAAAATCTACTGGAGGATTAAAGTTTGGGCCAGCCCTAATCTTGGGTTGCATCTGCACTTTCTGCTCCTGTGCCCAAGGCAGACCTCTCCCTGGAGGCCTGTAGAAGTTTGATGCTCTCAAGCTTTGCCTATTCTGCGGATAAACTCCATTTCTGTGCACACTGTCTCCTGTAGGTTTCACTTTGGCCAGCCAGCAAGTTGCACCAGAATTGTAACAATTTCTTTATACTTGATGTAATAGTTCAAAGAGAAACTGAAGGGACTACCCTTGGATACCTCCACCCTCAGGGATCCGAAGCACAAGAGGGCCAATGTGCCAGTATTGATGGGTTGGCTCTGTTTACACACCATTCCAGAGCATATGCTCTTGAATGAGAAGGTGTCATACCCTGTGACAGCCAAGAGGAGATAGGCACTGCTCACACATCAGCCTTTATTGCCATGTAGTCTTCTAGCATGTCCTCCATAGCAGCAAGGCCAATGGCAGCTGGTCTCACACAGGTGGATAAAAGCTCACTGTGTGCTTTGAGACATGGAGTTCAGCTGAGATGGTGTCATCATGTCCCCTGGTGTCACATGCAGACATACCATAGCTTGGCAGCAATAAGGTGTCAAACCAGCTTTGCCTGATGTTAGGCAAAACTGCCTGGGCTTTTGCCTGATATCTCATACTGAAAGGTTATTCTTGCATCTGATTCTGTTAACTGGATGGTTTTCTCCAGTTTCTAGACGAATNATCCCGGGCTGCTGGGTGAGGTAGATCAGAAGCTCTGTGGTGGTGGCTGGAGCAGTGGAAATGTCCCGGGCAGGCAGGGGCAGGGTGTCCCAGCAGGGCAGGGGTGTGCAGCCACACCGTAGCAAAGGCAGCAGCGCTGAAGAAGCGGTGGCAGCGGGACAGGGCCGGCCTGGCTCCAGCAGGGCAGGAGGAGGCCAGCTCAGAGCTCCCGGGCACACGAGCAGATGGTGGGAGCTTCTCAGGGCCGGAATTGGTGGTGACCATGAACTCCTCTTGCAGCAAGTAACAGCCTTGCCCTCCTCCTTCCGATGCCGAGAGCAAGAGAGAGCCAAGCTGTCCCCAGCCCCGTCCTTTTCCTGCCCCCAAAAACTTGCATTATCTTCCCCCTCCCAACTTTTGGCCACCTCTTTTGTTTTGGTCAAGCACCCATAAGTACCCAGCAGTTAGTCTTCTAGCAACTTATGAGAAAAAAATCTATAAGTAAAATAAACCAAATCTAGCCCCCAACATTCATGTTTCCTTAATTTCAGATTTTCAGTAAAGTTTTACCTTCAACTGTAATTTTTCAAACATGTTAAGATGACAACCAAAATGTAGTAGATATTCTGACTGGTCAAGACTGATTTGTGAAGATCCCATGTGAGTCAGGCTCCAACACCATGTTGATTTAGCTAATTAGTGAGAAAGTATCTGACAAAATTATTTTCATTGCTATTAATTATATCACTGTATTAAGATGCAACTGATCCATAAGGTAATGCTCAAAATTTATTAATTTCGGTGTTAATTATATGGAAGCTGCTTAACAAAGAGTGCTATGAACCCATCATCTCTCTTTTCATTAAAGTTGTCAAGATAAATTACATCATAAAAATATGATCATTTGTAAATCTATGAAGTAGCTACATCATAAATCCTAATGTCTTATACAATCAAAATGCTGAAGAGGTTTTATGTTATTATTTCATAGACTGAGACACTATCATTAGGCTCTTTCATCTTGTGTGTTTGGGGGAATCATTGTAATTTCTATTCCTTTTGTTTAAATGTAAAACCCTAATATCTGATCAGGAAAATTAGAAGAGTTTCATATGAGGAAAGACTAACCAAAATTGGAATATTTGGGTTGGTAAATTGGTATTGCAATGAGATATCATCACTGATTCTATATGGGAAGTGCAGACAGGGAAAGAGAACAATTTAATGTAATAGGCAAAGTTGGCAGAAAAACAAATGTGTTTTTGTGGCTAAGAAGGTAATCAGAAGAAAATTTCTAAACTCAAAGCATCGGGGGCTCGAAATAACTTTTCTGCAATAACTGAAAAGGCCTCACTTTTAAGTTGGAGGTTAGAGTTTGTGGAGAAAATTATCTGAGATTGTTGCTAGTGATAGAAGAAGAGTAGACTTGTGTCCTTGGGGGTATTTTTCTGATCCTATGCATTAGGTTATCATATTAAATCAACCACAGAGATTGGTGATGACCAGAGGAACAGTGACAGGCCAAGAAACTCAAGTAAACTGATCAGGCAGCTCATCAAATAGTCACAAAAAAAAAAAAAAGAAGGATCAGGCCATGGTCCAATTTTATATATAAATATATATATGTATAAGTGTGTGTGTGTGTGTGTGAAACCAGGTTGGAGAAGAAAGCATCTACCCAGAATGCTATACGGACAATATTTTGTTGGAAGACAGAAAATTTGGAGATAGCACAAAACTTATTACGGGATCTTCAAGGGGTGTCTCAGTGGCAAGGGAGAGAAGGGATCAAGATGGAGCAGGGAGGACCTGGCAAAGCAAAATGGAAGAGGGTCATATTAGTGTGCTGCACAGCACACTTGTCTCACTGAGAGCTGTGCATGATCGTTGTGGTCAGTCCTGTATTCTTACTAATGCTATTTCTGACTATCCTCTGTGTGTGTGTGTTTGTTCTGACTAGTGTGAATTACTAGTGAACTTCAACCTGGGTTAGGGGGTTAATAGGACAGGAGCTTGGAGTGCCATCTCCTGGAGAGACTGGGTTCAGGAATACTGGATTCAGCTACCTCTAACATCCCATTCCCATATTCCAATTCAGTTACTTAGATTTTATTACTATTTTATCTTTACTTATTTTGTCTACCTTAGCAGCATTCTTTAAATTCCGCCTTTTATTTTAGCAAGCTAAACTTTAAAATTCTATAGCATTCATGCTATATAATATATATACATTATATATATCTATAATGTTGAAGATTTAGTTTTAAACAGTTTTGTTTAGTCTTATTTTTCCTCATCCTTTCATTATATCGTGAGTAGAGTGCACTCTACGTAATGAAATGTTGAGAATATTGTGATTTGTTTTGGATGAGAAAGATGAAACCCTTCTCTTTCCTTTTGTTACTGATCACACTTTTTATTTCCTTTTATTTATATTACTCTTCTTTTTAAACCTCTGAAAGTTGTTAAGGACTACATTTTTGGTAACTTCATGCTGTTTCTCATTGAAAATGAACCCCACCCCAAGTATGACAGTCATATTGGGTAGCTTTTAGAGAAACTGTTGACAGGCTTCTTGTTGAGTGCTTATAATAATCCTCAGGATTATAACTGTGCCTAATTACAGGCACTGGAACTCCAGTATCAAGTCTGTCCTTTCATTGAAGACTTACATGTGAAACTTACATTTATTTGATGTCAACATAATCACAGGTGTTCTACTTCTGGCAATTTTATCCTAGGTTTATCTCAAAACCTTGTAGTTTTATCTTTATGGAAGATAAAATGTTTGAAATGTTCAAACGAGTGCAAATGGTGCAAATCCCTTGTTTCAGCAATACAGTTTGTTTTCGAACTTCTCTAGTAAAGCCTTGATCATTGTGAGAAACATTGAACCGGCATAGTTTTTACTATTACATCTGCTTATCTTTGCCTTCCAGAAGGAAACTCGGGGATAGTGTCCCAGCTTGAGTAAATCACCTCAACTGACTAATTTGAGTTAGCCAGTTGATTTCAATCAGCAGTCATCTACTGAAAGAAGTGTCATTTCTGTCTGATATTTGAAGTCACTTTTCCCTTTCTTCCTTTCCCATATTTCACAACCACTCCAGTCGGGGAATCTTCTTTACAATCTTCTTTACAGAAGTCAGTGATCCTATCCTACAATTTTATATCTCACACCACCACCAGAAATAGCCTTTTTTAAAATTTTATTTTATTCTCGCAAGCTATCATTTTTTATTGAATAACATCACCTTTGATCTCCACAATAAATACAAACCTGTGTTTCAAACATAGGAGAAACTCCACATTTAACAAAGACTGGTAAAAGTGTCACTCTTCTGACAGTCTTTGGCCAGCCAGCAGCTCCCAATTAGAATTTACTCCCACTGAGAATAATGATAGAAGTCTTCTTTAAGTCTGACTTGAAAAATAAAAATCCGTTTCTTCTTTTTCACAATAGAAAAATCTGAATCATTTTTGAGGGCTTTGGGGCTTCCTTTTTGCATTAGGAAATTAGATTTTTGTGACTGAGTGTACCATAGTTGAAAGCCTACTAATTTTAACAGAAAAATCTAGAAAACTGTGGGCACAGTTTTCCTACTTAGCAGAAGCTGTGTCCTCTTTTAATACCTGGAAAAAAAAACCAAACAAGTTTTCCAGGAGGTACATACAGAATACCAGAATTTGGGTTTTAAACATATTTCTGTCTCATTCTTTACAATAGAAGTAGCTCCTTTAGATTCAGGTTTGTTATTTTTGGTGATGTTTAACTGCTTAAGTCAGTTATAGTCACAGAAAAAGTCCTCTTTCACTCTTAATGCCTTCCTTCCAGACTGATCTTTCTTGCAGATAATATGACTGCTATTTATTAGTTGAAACACACTTGAAAATTTTATGCTTTCTCATAAAATGTCTTTTTTTGCCTCTTAAGGTGATTGTCTTGTGCAGCTCACTGATCTGATGCATTCAAGGCTGCCCAACTGTCATCTTCCACACACTTTTAGTATTTCTTCTGTTTGTAGCAACTCATCTCCTTAACCTGTAAATTCATTGCATGAGTTACGGATTTTAAGTCATGAGTTATGATTTAATCATGAGTTATGATTTTAAGACTTATTATTGTTTCCCTCAAACCTGGAGAATGTATAGTTGCATTCTAATCTTGAAAATTAGTATTGTCGAAAAAGAACTATATTAAAGACATCTTTTAAAGAGAACAATGGTAATAAGAGTTGATGATTTAATTAGTACCTTGTCCTTCTTTGCACATTATTTAGAAATACGGTCAGAAGAGCCACAGACAGAGAAAGACAAATGAGACCACAAGATTATGAAGGACACTGAAAATAAATGAACCAAGTTTGTTCTGATGAGACAAAGTCTGATGTGTAACTTCAGAGTGACTTACCTTAGAAGGCTGACTGGTTACTGCACAGAGTCACAGCATGTGTGGCCATACATCTGCGTATATAATGAGTCTAAATAGTCTAAGATGTACTTAGAGTATACATTCTACCGTTTAGGGATTTTCTCTACATGTATTTGTGTCTCATGTAACAGGATAGCTACCTGCCATGTGGTGCAGGTAAGAGCTGGAGAAAAAATAAAAGTGGGGAAGCAGCCTGCCTCGCCCAGTCTGCACTAACCACAGGTGTTCTGCTGCTGTGAGGTACAGCTTACAGTAAACATTGGTGTGCAGACAGCACCTCCAGAGGAGGCAGTGCCTCAGATGCAAAGCATTGGGCGTGGGAAGAGGACGGTGCAGGAGCAGCAGGGCGTGCTGAGTGGGTTGGATGCCCTCTGCCAGGCACCAGCGCCAGCCCAGACTGCAGCCAGGACACTGCACAGTCTGGTCAGAGTGTCTCTGCACTGCTCACTTCACAGGCCAAGAGAGGATGCACAAATGTGGCCTCTCCACTGGAAGAAAAAAAAAATGCCTATAGATTACTGGAGGATTATGTTAAATAAGTAGTATTCTTCCAATTTTAAGGCAATTTAATGGATACTTTCTTAAAAAAAAGATAATATTGTTGACACTCCCTTTTTGATATATGTGCTCCCTGACCATGTCTGGGCTTCATAAAATTTAGGTGCACTAGGGACCTCATTATTATATTACATTTCAGCATTGGTGACTCAAGAATGTGATTTTTCAAGTTATGCAATCTGTGAGAACAACATCTTCATCTTGGGGAAGGAAAGAATACAGAAAATAGTTTAATCACACACCTCCAAAGAACCAATTTGAAATTGTTCTGCTTTTTCATATAGTCTGCAGTTTTTCTGAGTTTTTACTCTACAAACTAATGGAGATTATGTCTAACTGATTTTATGTTGGCATGTTCAATAGGATGCATCTTGTAATATATAATCATTAAGGATACTAAAACATTGAAAATTTCTTTCTTATAAATGTAGATGAGATGGCTTCATCCTAAGTACTGAATATATTTCTTCTAAAAATATAGGCAAACAGACTACACTTAAAATAGGCTTTGGCTCTACACAGATGAAATGAGGAAGTAGCAGAGCAGGGATTTCTCTCTATTGCAAACTTTTTCTATTAATTATTTGCATGAATATAAATTAGTATTCTGAATGTCATTAAAATAAAATGCCTGCAAAGCATTCAGTTATTCTTGGTATTCCCTTCATGAACTCTTGCTAAAACACAGGAGGAGAGAAAAAGCACTAGCATTTAGAGGTGATAGATTAAAATGCTGAAGAATTATCCTTAGGATAAGGCTGGAAGCAAGAGCATGTAATTTTTTTATGGTTTATGTGTGTATGTGTATGCGTGTGTGTGTGTATGTGTGTGTATGTGTCAATCTCAAAGCTTCCTGAAAATTACCAAAATTTTGGGATCGCACAAAACCTGGCAATGATATTTCCTGAAAAACCATTGCTTTCATTCATTCCTCATTTGCAAATGAACAAGACTGTTTATTCCAGAAAATCCAGCATCTACCATTGTTTTCATTCCTTCAGGCTGCTCCCCTCATTTTCCCTGAGTACAAATTATATTCACAAAACCCATATTTACTCAGTTAACACTAGGTACTGCCTAAGATTGTTGATAATTCTTGCAGTGTTTACTGCTTGATTTTCTGCTCCATTGCACATGAGAAGCAACAGTAACTTTTAAGTCAACGAGCCAGCACAGATGATGTGGTCTATTCGGTATTAAAGTGTTGTTTAAAATACGTCTCCAGAGCAAATACTACAAGTAATGGCTTTTTTTCTTGTGCAGTGATTGCTCTTGAATTATATGACCAATGCTGAATATAAAAACTTTTACAGAGATTAATTTCTCTATATTTACTGCCACCAACTTTTGGGGGGGTATTACTCAATTTGTGCACCTAACACTTCAAATTGTATGATCAAATCACATAAAAGTCAAACAATAATTTACTATTAAAATTTGTACAATTATAAGAGAGTTCAGGCATTAAACTCTAACTGCACACAAATTTGTTCTATACTTACTAGATGCCAGCAAAGTCTATAAGAAGTTCTGCCACATTTTTATTTCATTTCCATGACTATACTTTTGAACAACAGAGACTAATATAATTTGCTAACTTTAATTTCTGCTTTAATGTTTGTTTTGAGAAATATATCCTGCCATGAGATAATTGGATATATTTTTAAATAACAGAATTAAGGAAAAAAAAATCTAAGTAGTGTTGTTCAGTGTGTAAATCCCCAGACTTGATTAAAGAAGAGACAGAGGAGGCCCCTCAGTGGCTTCCATCTGTCACTGATTTAGCACCTGTCATTGGCAGACTCAGGAGTATTGCTGAAATGGGCTCTGTCATATTTCAAACAGCAGGAGTCTTCTGGCATTTGGCCATGGACTCACCTCTGTAATGCCTGAAAATCCACATGTGGTCCTACTGCCAAGATGCTTCTGCCCATCCCTCTCACCCCAGAGTAGGGGGAAGATTGAGAAGCCTTTTTCTGTCTTCTAGCTAACAGCCACTGAATGGAAGATGCCAAACTGGTATTCAGTACTGTAAAAATATTCAGAAGGAAAACCCTCATGATGCTGGATAGTGGAAATTAGTTGAGCTGAGAAAAATACTGGAAAAGAGGCTCTATTTTTCCAAAATAGAAAATGCCATGCAGAGTATCTTTTTTGTTAAACACAGTCTTGCTGCTTGTATAAGAACATCTGCAAGGATTTTACTTTGGGCAGAGAAGCTCACTTGCTGAACTGATCTTTGACACCACACTCCTCAGTTAAGAAATCTTGTATTTGGCACTTCTACAGAACTGGGAAAGTATAAGTTTTATCAAATACTGAAAAATCCTGGACTTAGACAGAAATCTCATATTCTTCCCTTTGCATTTGAGAACTCTGTACAATTTTCATTGCAAGAACGATATTTCAAGTCAGGAAATTTTAAAGCAATTATAACAATTATGTTCATCACCAGATTCTGCCTGACAAATGAGTGTGACTGCAGTGACCTCCTGAGTTCCTCCCAGATGCTATCTTTCCCACCACCAGTGGCATTAATCAAAGATGTGACGCACATATCTCTGTACAAAACTGGAAATGAGTCAGCCACTATAGATCTATGTGACTTCTTGCAGATGCTCAGGCACCACTGAGTCGTGACTTGAGCAACCAACTGCTTCAAAGCTGCATAGTATTTGAAGTATTCTTTCCCAGAAAAAAAATCAGCAGGAACCTTGTTCCTAGTTTAGTTCTATTACATAACACAATGTGTTGGGTGCCACATATCTATGCTGCACATAGATACTGCAAGGATGAAATATGAATACATGATTTTCCCCTTCCTTTTCCTACTATTTCCAGCTGAGAGAATCGCATATGTAAGTTTTATACATCTCTGGCCATGAGCATTTCAAGCTTTCATTGACCTGAATCTCACTGTGGTAAGTTTTTATCTTTCAGCATTTTCAGTAAAAGCAGATATGTTGTTAATAAAGAAATTGAACAACTAGTCTTTATGGTTGTAGCACATAAAGGCTTTAATTAATTTAGTGATCATTAATAATTAATTCACTGGTCAGAAATTTTAATGTAAAAAGTGTTATTAAAGGCTAAAATGTTATTCTTAGTCAGCTTTAGCAATCTAACAGTTAAGCTTCCAGTCCAAGATGGGCATTCAGGATCCCTCCACAATCAAAGGTGAGATATCCTAGAGAAATTCTGTGATGAGCCAGTCACTAATTCCACCTATTTGAAATTAAAGTAAATGCCCTTGGATTTGGTTCTCTCCTTTGATTTGCTTTATCAATTAGCTGGATAGCTAAAATTAGTTACCATGAATCCTAACTTAAAAATTATGGAATACTCAGCATATGCTATTCTTGAAAAAGGGGGTTGCTTTGTTTCAGTCACTCCTACTAAGATGTCCCCATTAAATATTTAGTCCCATTGCTTTAATATAAAATAGCCTTAGACAGATAGGAAAACCATAGATTTAAAAAACCTGCTGGCAAAAAATTGTTCTTCGTACTCAATGAACAGACATTTCCCAGTTGAGAGTAGCCCTGCATTAAACATCAAATATATATTTCTGCTCTGAAAACAAAGGGTAGTATTATTCTCTTCACATGTTTCAGTGATCTATCTGGTGGTAAAGAGAGTAAATGTTTAATTTATTGTTAATTTAGATTGATGGGAAGCACAGCTCTTCAGGGCTCGCTGAGGATATATAATGTCCAGTTTATCCTTTCACTGAAGTGACTGAAAATATTGGTCTTTCTTCTCAATATATTTCTTTGCAAATAGATTTGTTCAAATCTGTATGTGTTTTTAGTCATCTTTCGCTGGTCTTCCTACCTGAGCCTATACAAACCAAAATCAAACCAAATCTGTATGATCACATGGAAAACAAGAGCTAAGATTGTTTGTGGCTGCCTTAACTATTGGCAAGGCAATAACAACCACATTAATTAGGAGTCTGTTCACCCATACTATTTGTTTCAGTGCTTTATCAATGCTGCAGTAAATATTTCTACTGGAATTAATGCAAACTAATCAGTTGGGGTTTTTTTACATTAATGGAAAAACTATGCTTTAACAAGCTTAACTGTGTCTTTAAGATTACTGACTAATCAGTAAACCTGATTCTCTGGACAGTAATCAAAACATTCTCTTCTAACCACAGACTGAAGCCATGCAATGACAGATAGGGTTTTTTTTAAGAAAGGACAAAGCAAATAGAAAAGATGAAACACAGGGTAGGATAAGGAGGGTGTGTTAGAGAACATTGATTTGTTTAATGAGTTCAACTCTCCTAGGCTGTCTTAACTAAGACACAATCTTGGCATACAACAAATAAAGTAATTTAGGCTAAAAATATAAGGAAGGCTCCTTAGCCACTTATGCTCTTGAACAAGACTTTCCATAGAAATAGCAATTGGGAGCTACCAATGTCACACATTTAAATTTGGTCTTGTTAAATTTATAGAAAGTGATCTATGAGACAGCTGTTTGAAATATCAGGGGACTTGATCTAATGACTCTGCTAGCCTGTGCTCCTCATACTTATCTTTTGAAAACATCAGATTTTCCTTACTTCTATGTGGTTTTAGGTATTTTGCGTGTCAAAAAGAGCAATAAAGAATGACTACCTTGTTATGTGCAGGGAAGTCTTTTATTTTGTGGCCTGAAATTCCACAGACTTAACACCCAAACTAAGACAACACACTGTTATTAAAAGATACTCCATATCTATTACTTTCTCCTCATGAATACATAGCAGTCAGGCTGCATTCTACAGCCTGAATTTTATCTATTGTATTTTTTTGTTCTCACTTTTTCCAAATGTTTCATCCAAAACTAAACTACTTTTAAAATAAAAAATAAAAATCTACTTTTTTATTTTGTATTTCTGGGAGTTATCAAGTTTATCTTTTCTTCCTTTCTCACACATAACCAACAGGAGTTTTAGGGATTCTCTTATCTTTCAGGAACATGAGCATGTCCCTACTTCCCAGCATGACCATATTTTTTAATCTTATGTCTTGTTTTCCACTGTTCAGTGGGATACTACTGGTATATGAATACCCTTCCTTAATTTTAACTAGAATTATATTCATAAGATATTGGGAAAATCTATCTTATGGTTAACTCAAAAAAAGATACATAGGTTCCCAAGCTTTAGGTATAACATCATTCAAGTTTGTTGCTTAAGTGTCAATGGCAGAGCAGATACAATTTGAGCAACCACATCTATAGGAAAATATTTTCATCCCATCTAAGTCACATCACATGCTATTAACAAGTAATCTTCTTTATTTTGTTGGGGGTTTTCTTTTCCTCGAAGAAAGAGCTATTTTATAAGAGGCAGCTCACCAAGAAACTTACCTGAGATATCTGCAGTAATTTTTCTGCATGGCATGGTCTCTGGAAGTCTAGGTATAATTTAAATCAATAACTTATATGTAAAACAATCCTTGTTCAATCATGAAGCAGCTTTGGTTAGGTTTTTTTTTGTTGTTGTTTTTTCTTCTTTATAGGACAGTGCAGTTTGATCCACAGGGGTATTTTGAGCTCTATTTCCAGCTGCTGCTGCCGATGCATTGCTTGGGCTTGGACAAATCCCTGTCGTTCCACTTTCCTTTCCCCTCACGTTAAAAATGTGGGCCCCACTGGGTGCCTTAAATCACTGAAGGAAAGACCTGAGACATGAGCCCAGGCCAGTGATGAACTTTGTGGTTAACCAAAGTGAAATGGTAAACAAAACCCAACTTGTTTTCTTCCTACTCCTAGTCTCTGTCAGAGAATTCTGGAGGTCTGGAGGTGATGACCGAAAGCCCTCGAAGTGCAAACGAACTTTTCTTTTTGGCAAGGGTAAAGTATATGCACTGTTTTATACACAATCCCTCATAGTGTGTTCCTTAAATTAAAATCATGGCATAAACTGCTCTTTTACCTAAATAACTATGTTCTGAAGATGTTCATCTACTCTAGAAAAATAAGTTCAAATTTTTTTAGAAATAAAGTTTTACAATTAGATTTATATAATTAGACTACAGAAAACACAGTCCAGAGGAATGGTGATACATATTTTAACATCAAAGATTTGCAGATCTTTCCCATTGACCTTCTCTTTAATTACTTTGTCCTTTGGTAATAAAGTTAGCAGAAACTTTTTATTGCAGGATATTTGTACAAGATTAAAACTATCTCCAGGAACTTACACACTGTCAAGAGTGAATTAATATTCTTGTGCTCTTGCTGGAACTAGAAGCTTGGCAACTGAGTCAGACAATAGCCTATAATATGCTGACTTTCAGTAAAAGCCTTTAAATGGAATTAGCATGATTCAAGAGTGCTTCAGAGGATCTTATTTCTAAACTTCAATGAAATACAGAGAAATGTAGGTGATGTGGAGATAATACATACTGTGTATGTTTGCACAGTCACATCTCTTGCTTTCTCTGGCCAGAGAACATACAACACATACACAAACAATACCCCCCCCCCAATTTCCACCCCCGCTGCACATAAATGAAAGGTGTATACAGTAATGAGAAAACATACAATGTTAAAATAAACTGAAATATGTTAATATGAGCAGAAATTAGGAAGGATTTCAATTTCATTTCCTTGCAGTATCTTTAACACTGTATTTTAGAATCCAAGACTATGTTGCCTTGGTTGCCCAGTAAAGTCAGCTAGAACTGCCTCAGTTTCCAGGGATCTAAATCTTTTAGTCATTACTCTCATACACATTTCTCATCCAACACTGTACAGTGTGTTTTCTAAAAGTACAGGAATACCAAAGGACAATATTGTGTTTAACACATCAGCTGCAACACAGGAGACCAGAGCTGAACTCTAGTGTTAGTGATTGTCTCTGTATTGGATTCTTCACCTGAAACAGCATGGCTGACAGTACTGCCTTTCCCCAGCCCTTCTCCTTCTTATACCCATTTTAATTGCAAGCTCTCAAGAACAGAAATAGTTTATTGCTGGTTATGTGAGAATTATATGTTTTGTAACACAGCCCTGGTCTAGACTGGTTCCGTTGACACTCATATGTCACAAAAAATGTAATATCTTGCTCTTATTTGTTTGAGCTTAGTATTTACACTGTTAACAGTGATTGTGTCTGCTGCACTATTACCTGCAACACCCTGGTCCTTTCTCTGAGGTCTTCCTATAGATAAAGGAAGGAACTTCTTCCATTTTCCAGGTCTCATGGACTGACCCAGAATTTAGGCTGCAATGAGAATATGTAGGGTAAGCATTGTCTATACTGCTTTGGGTACCACCGCAGCATAACCTGTAACAATTTTACCCAGGTTAATTTTCACTTTTTTTGTGTGTGTTTTTGGTACTTGAGTTAGCTACTCTATGTCTGTTACAGGGTCTGAAAAGTCAGATTTCTTCTGAACTGAGTCCCTGAAAAGTCAGGGATTATTGTAAGAAGTCTTTCTGTACCAAGACGGGAACAGAAATCAGAACAGTGGTAAGGTTTACAGTTCAGAGGTGATTCCACAAGGACAATCGAAGCAAACTTTTATTATCTGAAAATTGCTTTAGGGATGGTAAAATAGAAATCAGATGGTTTGACCTTAGTGCAGTGAAAGTCTTATATGCAGTTTTGAGGAACAAGAACTTCCCAAGAAACGTGGTCTGACTGAAGGCATGCACTCTCCTGTGAATTGATATCACATTAGCTTGTGGTATGTAACATATCTCAGCTGAGATAATAGCACATTTTCAGAATATTTCTCACATAGGGAATGAGTCAAAGGTCCTTTAAGTCAATGACATCTTCCCTTTTTAAAAGTATGTATTATTTATTAAATCAGTAGAACTGAAATCATGGGCAGACCTAAGTAAAACAGGAAATGTAGATTGACATTAAATCTATGGCTCCTACCCGTGGTAAATTGTAAAGTTCTTAATCCTAAATTCATATTGCTTCTTCCTGAATAATAATATTCTAAGCAATTTATTTATAAATTTCAACACTGGAACCTCTTGATATGAAACACAAACTTCTATTGGGTAAATTGATAAATCAGAAATGCCACAGACAGATGCAATCTATGAAATTACCCAAGTTACTAGAGGGAGAAATTTGCTGTTAGTGGGTAAAAGATGTGTTTGCAAGGAGTAAAGTAGGCAAAAAGAGGTGTATAACTACCCAAAGGAACCTTTCCCTTCCCATTTAACCAGGTCATGGTGCTGTGAGTCACATGCAGTAGGTCTATATTAGTTACTTGGTGTACTTCAGGGGTTCCTTTGGTGCACAAATTTGTTCTACATCTGTACCAAAGGAACCACAAGGTACACTCTGAGGTGCAGCACTGATGTGCTCAAAACAGGTTCCTTTCTCATGGGTTCAAGGCCAAAGTTGCACCCTGAGGAGGAATAAAACAGCAGGAGTGTTCAACTGGATCTTCAGGTAGTAGAAAAGAAGTTTCTGTCTCTTTTTCTACCTCAATAAGATGTTCTTCTTAAGGATAGTCATGCCTTACTTTGAGCTTAGTTTCTCACTATGCCTGAATCCCTAATTCTTTTAACTGCATGAAGTAAAAGTTCAGAGGGGAACTACCAAATGGAATCATTAAAGTTATTTTAGAACTTCTTTCACAAGATTAAAAAAAAAGTAAGAAAAAACACTAACTTTGGTTCAAAGCACAGATAATGTATTTAAGGGCTACAGAATAATTTATACTCTCTGCAGAAGACTGGACTGAAAGAAATATAAAAAATCAATATTGGTAAAAACATGAAACTTCAAAGGAAATATTAAAACTCCAAAACAGGTACTCTGCTTTTGCAGCATTCACAATGTAAGTAGCAAGAACTTTTCTCTGCCTGAACCTGGGATTTTAGATAAAAACCCAACTAAAAGTACTAGTAAAAACCTAACTATAGCTACTAGTAAAAAAAACTGGTTTCAGAACTTGTTTTCTCTCAAAAGAATCTTTATGAAGAAAGCAAGGAATATTTTAAAGTGAAAGAAGTTTTTGATTTTAATAATTGAATTTATCTTCTTCCATATTTCATAAGCAAACCCACAGGCATTTTTATGACTTTCATGGATCGTGACTTTCATGTTGTGGAAAAAAATCATGCCAATACTCTTTCATATCTTGTGTAGCTCTAGGTATAAGAAGCTACAGTTCCTTACAAATTTATGATGTGTAAGACTTCCTATGGATTATATTGAAACTCTTGGAAGTGGCAGCAAAAAATTAAACAACCCTGTGTCAGGAATACATGAACAAGATTTCCTACCATGATGATGTGACACTATGTTACGACATTTCACTCTGAAGGCAGGAAAAGTGTAAATTCTCACTGCTGTTACACTGACCTGAATTCTTCCTTACTTTAGAATTGCAGGAAAATGAACTTGCATACATACTGTTTCTATATTACATTATTTCGGCTATTGGAGAATGGACACTGTCTGAAGAGAACAGACACAAATTTGTTACAGAAGTTTCATTTTCTTAAATAGTTTTCTCTCGGAACGCTTTTCTGCTTCTGAGATCAGTTCGCACCAGAGTTAGAAAGGAGTAGAAAGAGACTTCCAGCTTCTTGTTCAGGTATTTATTATTTCTTATCTTTTTGTTGAGAGCTCTTCAGTTACAAGGTCTGTTGTCTTTGAGAAACACAGCTGGAAT
>WAAE01019334.1:0-24508 GCA_013400495.1 Nicator chloris | reverse complement strand
TTTTTAATTAAAAAAAAATGTAAGTTGTGGATATATGACTCTAGGCAAAGGGCTCCAGAAGCAAATATACTTTGAAATCTTCTCACTTTTCATTGGAAAGAGAGAGTCATGACATTTCAAATAAAATTAAAATATAACACTCAGAAGACTTACAGGTTATGCAACTTCAGCTTCCCCAGATACAAGAAGAGACTGAAACAAAGCATCTAAAAAGGAAAGCATCTAGTGTTTTATTTTGGAATGTCAAAATGATTTACAAGGAAGAACCAGGAGAGGATACATACACCAGAAAATACTATTGTTTTGTCCTTTCATAACACTGCTTTTCTCATTTCATTGAAGTACTCAGAGTCTTAAGACTCAGTCTCTGTGTTTCACCTAATACATGATGCTGCCATGGATTCATTTTTGATCTGTTAGCTTAGAAGGGCACTAAACCTTTCATTTTTTGACTAAAAATCTCTGAGGACAGAATCTTTGTGAAATCATCTGTCTGACATGCTTAGTCTATGCAGAAGTGAAAAGTGCCTCTTAAATTACTTCAAAATCTGTATAGATTTTCCCTCTATACTCTGCTTTATGAGCTTGAAAGGGGGAGGTGGAGGCAGCTCTGACTTCCCACAGTACAGCTGCTATCAAATAAAATCTACTGCCCAATAGTTAAATATCCAGCTCAGCAGGACTTAAGATAGCTCCAACCAAATGAATGCAAAATAATAATTGTTCTAAGCCGTCAAAAGAAAGAAGATAGTTGTCCTGGTTTAGGGTAGTGAAAGCAAAATGTAAACTCTCTGGACACTCCAGCACTTCGTGGAAATGTTTCTCTTTCTCTGTCTGCCTCAGGTTAATTCATTTTCTATTCTTGCAATATTTATTTCTATAGTAGAGACATTAGTGTGAACATTGTGTTGCAGAGCACACCAAGACTTTCTCCTCTGAACAGAGATTACAATACAGAAAGCAGGATTAAGCAGGACTGACAGCAAACTAAAGGAATACAGGCAGGCAGATCTTGGTCTCTGGTCTAACAGTTGTATGCATGACACTTTTCTTTTTTTTTTTTTTTTTTTTCCAGAAGATGAGCTAGGAAAAAAACCAACAAACAACTGTCACTTAAAGGAAGCTTTAAAATGTTGCTTAAATTAATGCCAGAGAGAACTAGAGAACATAACATTCTATTAAATCTTCTAAGTCTCAGAAATACCAGGGTGGAACATTTACATTTTGTCCTGTGAAGGATACATTCTACAGAAAACATCCTGAGTTTTCATATATAAATGAATTTCCCAGCCCCTGTGAGGGATCTGGAGATTTATTTTGAAGCATAGGAAAGCAATTCCTAAGGCTGTGATCTGAGGTCACCCACAGCCTTTGAGTTCATATGTGATACTGAAAGGTAATTGAGTAAACTAGTTCTGCATGCTTTGAAGGGATTTTATTTAAAAGCAAAGCAAGAAAACATACGTTAACACATCTATAATCAGCACATTTAGTGTAACATAACTGTTCATCAAAATGGAGCAATACAATGATCAGTCTGATAGCTGGGGCTCAGACAGGGTCAGTGCATCTTCCAGTTTCATCAACACTGTCATTATAGCAATATCTTCTATTCTCAGCTTAGCTGTTTAAAAGCTGACTAGCTAACTGCTGCAACAAGGAGTTCAAGATCTGGGCCCAGAGACAGCACCAAAATATGGTTCAGTTCAAGGATACAAACACAATCTATTTATATTTTCATTGCTATCAGAAATTACTGACTGCTTTTCTAACAAAAGATTACAATGACCAATTCAATGACCGACTGACTTACTGAGCAAAAACATGTCTAAACAAACAAATAATAAATGAAATATCAAAGTCTTGTGTCATTAATATTCAGAGAAAAAAAAGCTTTGCCTTTTTTTCTCTTTTTGTTTCTTGAAAGACATATTTTACAAGCAGTATTTTCTCCATACAGATGGGACAGGGTTGAAGCTTCTCCTGAAGTTGCAGATTCTCAGCTTAATCCTATCAATTACTCAGAGTTTTCACCTCTTTTTCTTCCAGACAGCCTGTTTAGAGGGCTTATAACTTTGGAATTTGACACAGACACATGCAGAATGAGAACTACCTGCTTATCTATCTGGTCTGTTGTCCAGTGAATATTTTTTACAGTTTAAAGCTCAGTTGGATCTAATTGAGAATTTTGGAAAGGCAGTGCTGAATTGCTCCTTTTATAACAGACCATGTTATAAAATTGCTCCTTTTATAACAGACATGTGTTCATGTGCAGAATCTGAAGACCATGAGTCCATTCCAGGACTGCTTACTCTGAAAAGTTACGGACATGCAGAAACACTTGGTCACATTGGGCTGGAATAATCACAGAGAGAAGCAATATGAAAACAGCACGTCGTTCTCACAAGGGCAGCTCAGATTTGTTTCAGAGACATGCAAAGCAGGCTTTATGAGGAAAGTTCTCCTTTCAAACCTGAGATGGAGTAGTCACAGCAAAGGCAGAACTGACACAGGCATGAAAAGGACCAGAGACATTAGAGGCCCATGGGCTGCACCTGGTGCAGGAGAGATCATGCAGTTGTGTCTTCCCACGTCTTCCCCCTCTCATTCGTTCACAGAATCATGGAAATATGTCCCAACATCATAAATAGAGTCCAGGAAGTCCTTAATAGTGTAAATGAACTAAAAAAAATTCTTTAGAAATAATTAACACAATTCTAAACACCATCTTTCTGACAAGTACTTCAATGCTTTAAATTTCATGGTTTGTTTGTTTGTTTTTTTTAATCTAAAGACCAACATTGGAATAAAAGCAGAACAGCCATGACTTTCCCTAACGGCTTTTTTTACTTAAGAGAACTTAACATTTTATTGGAATTAATTCTTTTACAACTTCCTTACTTACAGGTATTGTGTCTGAACTATTTAACTGGAACTTTCTAGAAATAATTCAAATTAGGATGGTTCCAGACATCATGTCTGGAAATGATCATCACAAGTAGTTTTATAAAAATAAACTGAACTACAGTTTTTATTTACAATAACTGTGAACAGCAGAAAAAGTGCTGAAATGTGTTCCAGTGGGGCCATTCAGTTGTTTTTCCAAGCTGGAGGAGAACGATCAACACCTTGGAACCAATTAACACATTGCCATGCTGCTACATAACTGGTATTTTTGGTCATTTAAAAAGCCTTAGCCAAATGTTAACTAACTGATGCATTAGGCCCTTGCTGCCTTGAACTGACATTTTCCAATGACACCCTATGGACAGACAGGAGCTTTTGCACACAATGGAATCTCTCAGTGAAAGCACAAAGGCTTTTGCTCAAACGCATCTCAGCATAAAAACGTTCACTCATTCAGCCAGAAAGATTCTACCCCTACGTGATCAAACGCAAATGTACTGCTGAATTTTGATCTGAAAGCCCTGAGCATTGAGAAAATTGTGTGTGATGGCTTTGGGGAGGCACTGCTCCCCACTTTGTCCAACAGACCATACAAAGATATCCCCTTCATAAAGGGAAGCTGCTCATGACTGCAAGGAAGAATCTCTGTGCTGTAATGCACCATTAAATCAAATTAACCCAATCATCCACCTGCTAAGTGAACAAAATAAAGGAAAATCTCATTCTCAGCATGTTCCTCTGCTCATGATCGGCAGGGAAAGGATGCACCATGTGAAGAGTTCCTTAATGTCACCAGTTAGCCTGCAGTTCTTTCAAAGCCCAGCAATGTACTTTGTTTCTAGTGTTCTAGCACATTTATTATGGCCAAATACGAGTTCCTTGACAAAAGAAGCAGAAAAACTGTGATTCATTTGAATGCTTTTGTCTGTTTGCTTGTGAAGTGGGATGGGTTTATTTGTAAAACAAACAAACAAATAGAAACTACCAAACAAATAGTCTCAAGCCAAAATATTTAATATTTCAGAAGATGTCACTATGGCACTTTTTAGTTTGCTACTGTTGTGCCTCCACCCCACCTGGGCCTGGACTTCCACCTAAAACTACATTTTTCTTTATTTACCTCCTCTTCACAGTGATGTGATGCACTGGAAACTCCCAAAATTTGCTGGTTTAGAATGATGACTACTTTGCTTTACTTCCTTACTGGAGCAGCATCATGAAAACAAAAGCACCCTCCAAGCTCTTTTTTTCCCTGTAAGGCCAGTTAGTGACTGAACAACAAGGGAATGTGTGTGAAATTGCAACAAGCCCATTATCAGGAAATAAACTACCACCTAAGAAAATGGAATCCTAGTCCTACTTCAGTTTTACAGATTGAAGCATCACACTTTTAGCCCTGCAACAGCATTTCTGTTAATGTGTTCTGACACCAGATGGTTTTATTATTCATATAAACATAGGACCTTTCTTTCTTTGGTAATTTATCAATAGCACACAGTTTTCCTATCTGGTGGAAATGTATTTTATTTTTATAAAAGAAAGGTCTTGTTTAAGGGGAGCGTAGATGAGAGAAAAATCATTACATAGTGTCTTATATAGGAAAAATTACAAGCCACTTTCCTATTAATACTGACACTAAATTAAATCAAATTATATTTGTATCTACATGTGTAGATGAGCTTTCTTGTTTATGATAAAAAAATAGACAATTGTTTCAAAATACAAACTGGAAAAGTAAAATGAAATCAGGAATGACTGCAGCTGATTTGACTTCCATTGCATTTATCAGGTAAAGTATTTGGTTTTAAAACATTTGAAAAGCTGTGGAAGACACCTATTTATTGTTTTTATTAGTAAAGAAGTGAAGAGAAGAGCTTCATACAGTAAAGAATGAAGAAAAGAACTTTAGGCTGGCAGATAATTTAGAAGCACTGAAGATCACACCAGAATATCAGATTGTTTTTAATAAGATGAAATGTTTCTTGTGATCATATTAGTATGCCCTGGTTTAGGTTCTCTGGGTGTATGTACACATATCAATGAGGAGATTCTAAAAAAAGCAGAAAGAAAAATGGTAATTTAAAATTACATTTCTAAGATTTCTGTTTAGGATTAGTTTTTTCTCTGTCCTGGTCATTCTGTTTTATACCTGTTAGTGATGCAGCAACTTTTGAACTTAAAATGTGGGATAAACAAAAAATCCTTAAAATGTGGGATATACAAAAAATCCTGACATTCTACCACTATAAGTAATAAGGACATAATGGAAAAACCAATCAGAAAGTATCCAGTAAACAGAGAGTGATGAAATGTGTGAGTAATAAACATTTTATTGCTCAAGTTCCTGAAGAAACAAGAAACATTTGGCCTACATTTCACATAGGGAGAAAACATTAATAAAATAGGAAAAGTGACTTATGTGTGAAAAATATTTAATGGAACAACTTACTTCTTTCAGGAATACAGAGGTTTCTTTAAAAATTTTGTACATTTTCAGCAGTTAAAATTTTTGCACGTACCTAGGATGTGTGTGAAATTTACAGTGGAAAAGGTTTTTGTGGTCAGTGCAGTGGAGTAGAGACTCCACTGACAAAGAAGCAAGGTCCTTGACCCAAGGGAATCTGCTATAGGATAGTAGCAAAAAAGGGTAGACTGAGGAATAACACAAAGTCATCATCCTTAATGGCTTGACAGTCATCAAGAAAATAACAACCACTCCTGAACCACAACAGCCCCCTCGAGCAGAAAAAGGCCAGAGCACGAGAAGCGTCTGCTTTGAAGGCAGCACACCAGGAGCATTTGATGCAATCTGGGCCACCAAGGACATCGTCTGTAGCTCTGACCCTGACCTTTTTGAGGAGGAGCAACAGGTGGGCCAGTGTTTCCAGGGTTTGTGGACATCTCTGGCTTCCAGCAACATTGCAGTTCTTGTTCAGTGTGAATTCTCGCCTTTACCCTTGAGCTGGCCTGCCAGGCAGGAGTGCAAATTACCCTTTGTCTCTTGGAGTTGTGTTTAGGACTTGATCCAAAGGGGGAACTGGTGCCCCAGAGCAGCAAGGTGTACATTGATGCAGTGTCCAAGAGCTCTCCTTCATCTCAGCTGCTGACAAACACCAAGTATATTTTCCTTTTTTGAAGAGCCTGTAAGGGTGGTCGGGAATCACTTGTACATGACTTGTATCACCCAGACTGAAGCCCTACAGGCAATGTTTTGTCTACATCAAACCTTTTCCTGCAAGAACAGGTTCACCTGCTTTTGCACTCAGGTATCTAAGATAACACAGACTGCTTTCTAAAGTTTAAAACTTAAGGATTCCTCTATATAAAAACAAGCAACATTTTTTTTTTATTTTTTCCTTAATGACCAGGAAAGCTCACTAAATTTTACTGCTTTTCAGCAAAACACTGAAGCAAAGGACTTCCAGAGAAAACAAGGTTCTCTGAAGAATGTGATTTCATTGCAGCATTCCCCAGTAAGGACAAGATCTTCACCTGTGTGTTTGAAACACCAGGATACCTGGGGGCAACTTTTGAATCTCAAGCAGAAAGTGCTTATGAATGTCCACACACAGAACTTGGGGAAAAGATTTCATGGAATACAGTTAACTAGAGAACAGAAACAAAAACCCTTGCAAATGACATGCAAACTTGATTTGCAATGGCAAAAAAAAATTACAGAACTACCACTGGATATCTCATGTTACTTTGAACCTACCTGCCCTTTACTCTCAATCCCTTGCCAAGATTTCTCTTATGACGTTTGAATCCCTCCCACAGCTAGATATGATGTGCACTTAAAAATTTTAAACTGAGGAAGAGCTTAGAAGTTTAAAGCCAGGAGAAAAAACTAAAAAGTCCAAAGTGAAAGTCCAAAACTTGAGTATGAGCTTGACCAAGAAGGGTGTCAGATGGCCCCACGTTTGCAGGAATTACTTTCACATTTTCCACCAAATATATTTTCCTCTCCTTGTCTCTGTCTCTCACACATTTACTGTGTGTTTTTCATATCACATAAGAGTCCAAACAGATAATGTTCCAACTCCATGCAACATAGTAACACATAAAACACAAAGAATTATCCTTTATAAAATTCATATTACTGTTTTGCAGCTTTCTGTGTTGGTTTACAATCCTCCCATTGCATTTGATTGGGCTGAGAAACCCAGCAGGAAGGGCAGGGGCAGGCATCACATGAAAAGACAAAAATATGTTACCAGACTAAGCTGAACACATCTCTACAAGACAGGTAAACCACAGGGAAGAAAACACAGCTCCTGTGTGACAAGCAAACATCTCATATCAGGCACGGATGCAGAGATGTACACCAGTTACTGGGTTGTGCTGCTTTTGTTTTCTCAGTGGTCAAGAGCAAGCCAGGAAATCCCTGTGTAAAACATGCCTGAGCAGCAAATAAACCTCAGGCCTCTGGCTCTGATAAATACAGATGACAGAAATTTTCTGCTCTGCTCCAAGGATTTTCTATGTTCTTTCACTCCCAGTTTCACAATCAACTCAGCTGCAGGACAGATGGCATGAAGGAGGAGTTTAGAAGGGAGGCTGAGCAGCTTTACAATAACTGTGAGTCTGAGGAAATAAGCTGAAAATCTCTTTAACATTGAAGATCAAAAATTTCATCTTTGGGATGCCTCATTCTACTAAAAATGATGACTCACAGAATCACTAGGAAAACAGCAGTGCAATATTATACCATGCAAACTGCTGAAAAACATGGGCATAGAATCTAAGAGTCACAGAAAGGCTTGGGTTGGAAGGGACTGTAAAAGACCATCTATTTCCAACCCACCAGGCAGGGCCAGGGAGGTGCCCCACCAGGCCAGGCTGCTCAGGGCCCCATCCAGCCTGGCCTTGAACACCTCCAGGGACGATCAGACACAGCTGCCTGATCAGATCAGTAAAAGCACTGGCAGTCATAGTGGATTGTACATACAAATTACTGAAAATGGAGACACTTTTTAAAATTTTCATTTTATTAATGGTTTTCTCCTATGAATAATTTTGACTTTCTGGAACAATCTTTGAAAGAAAAGTGGAACCTCTTTTATCATGCAAATGTCAATGCAAAAATGAGAACCAAAATTAAACTACAGGTTACACAAAGAAGAAAGAAACATATCAAAGTTGCTCTGAAAAGCTCACTTCTCCCTAGGGAAATTAAACTTGCAAATTTATTCCTTTTCTTTTCAAACATTTGTCCTTCCCCCCCCCCCCCCCCTTTTTTTTTTCTTTGCAGGTGCTGGTGGGAAATCAGGGAAGATATTCAAATGTAGATTAATTTAAAAATATACATCTGATTGGACACTGTATTTGCTGTGAGCTTTTACTGACTGCAATTCAAAGGTTCAATTAAGAGAATGAGAAGACACTAAGATGAGGCTCTTCTAATAGAGGTCTCTTCTTTCCATGGAGAATAAAGATTGTTATTTTAAAAGTAAGTCTTGTACAGCCAATCCCATATGTGTAGCTGAGACAAAGAAATCTTTATTTTTAAACACTCTTCCATAAGTGATGAACAAACACACACACATGCACACACACACACACACACACACACACACACAGAAAAAAACAATATGTTGCAGACACACACACACAATCCAATATTTAAATCTATATATTCTGCCAACCTGACACATTAAAATTCTGGCATCAAGTGATTACAAACGTTGGTGAGTATCCAAAGGGATTACCTGCTTTCTTCATCAATAATGACTTTTACTTGAAGTATGGGAGAGAGGAGGTGACAATCCATTAAAAAAAACCCAGCAACCTGAAGGAAGAACACACAAAACAATACAGAGAAGGCACATTTTTTCCCTTTCATATACTTTTGCTGTGGTCACTGCCTGCATCTCCCTCGTCTTGCTGGGGTCTGTTTGGGGACTGCCAGGTGTGTGCAAGTTCTTTAGCTTTTCAACAGTATCCAGGGACAGAAGCACCTTGCTGGGTCTCTGGAGGAGCAATCCTCAGAAAAACTGGCTGTACTGGGTCCATGGGGTGACCAGATCTGGAAGTGCTCTCTCCCAAAGTGTCCCAAGTTTTCTAGTATATAATCTGGTAACTCAGAACAGCACCACCACCCTGCGCATCCTGTCAGAGATGGAGTTACTGCCATGGATTCACACAAAATGTACCATCACCAAAAGAGAGCAGAGGATGACAAGCAAAAGTCAGGCTATTGACAGCCTCAGCATTTCCAGTGTAGAAATCCCCAAAGACATTTTCTGTTTAAATAAGGGATGAGAGCAACTCTGAACATTCAACTCCAGCTGCTTGTCCTTTCTCCAGTGCCTTTCAGCAGCCACATCCACCTAAGAAATCCATCCAAAGAGAAGCCTCTGGAACCTACAATGTCAGCCAGCAATTGAGCCCCTGACATTCCTTTCCAGAAGTCTCAGAGCACAGGGAATACACTTTTGAAGTGTCTTCATTTGCTGTGGTGGTGTAGGAGCCCTGAGAGGTGAGGGTCAGCAGCATCCCACCTTGAACTCCAAAGCTGCCTTTACAGCAAACCTCTTCCAGCTGGAGCCACTGCTTAGTGACCCCTGCTCTGTGCAGGAGCTGCACAGCCCTGAGCACCCTTTCACTGCTTCACTGGAGCAACACAACTCTATTAGAAATTCACTTCCTAAGTCTCCCCATGCTGCTGAAAAACATAAGAAAAGCTAATGTATTCAGAAGTGAGGTCTTCAGAGACTATGCTTTATCTCCAGGATTAACTATATCGGATTTAATTATTTTCGTTATATTTATATTAGTAGTTCTTACATTAGAACCCAATTAAACTGCTTTATTCTGAGAAAGGAATCATGAGAATGTTGCATTCATAATTTTAATTCTGTTTTCATCAACACATTACTATGATGTGTTTTGTTTGTTATTGTTCTTAAAATACTTGGTCTTGATGTTTTTTCAGCATCAAGTTATTTTTCTATTAGTGGCACTGTTTGTTTAAACCATTACAAGATATGCTCCATGTGCTCCTGAGGAGATACTGTGTCACTGCTCTACATTCATGCACAGATGCAGTTTTATTTTCTGCTACCGAATAACATCTGACTATGATATTTTTCAAATTATTTCAATTTTTTGAGCTTCAGTTCTGCAGCAGATTTAAATTAAGAAGAACTGGGGAAATATTGAAAAAATATGTTACTTGGATAAACAATTTAAAACATTTTTTTCATGTAATTACCATTACCACAAGCAAGACCGCCACCCTTTCTTCCAGAAAGTCCATTGATTATCACCTCCAATTCAGCAAAAAACATTCATACAGGTTATAGGTACAAAGGCAATACAACAGCTTCTCTGCACGATGTGAGGTATCTGTGTTAAGGGAGATAATATTCTCTTTTTCAATGTTTTTTATGTTCATAGATTTTACGACACATTTATGTACATCTCTAGACAGGTAAAGGTACATATATTTCTATATACAGATGGATGCACGTGGGTATCTATCAATACATACACACATACATGTATACATGAGCCCAAATACACACAGCATGTGAATGATGAATGTTATCATGCATGTAACCCACGTGCCATTGGAATGGTGTAAAAAAAATGCTGGAGCATTTAGAAGATGGCAGTATTTGCCAGAAAAGCAAATGGTTACCTGCAAAATGTTTTGCATAGAGATTTATATGGTGTGTCTGAAAGGCCAAGCCAGGCTTGAGAATGAAAACACAACCAAACTCACTGTCTCCTTTCTGTCTTTAAAGGTTTTATCAATTATTATTAGTTCTTGTTTGTTACATAATTTATGGACTTCTGGCATTCCTTTAGAATACTCTAATGTACATCTGAATTCCTCTCACTTGCCACTACTTGTGCCCTAGCCATTATATTTTAATGAAACAGTTACTTATTCCAGGTTAAAAAGATTCATAGAATCCTAGATTCTTCTTAGAAAACATCATAAATTAGCAACAGGCATAAGTTTTATAACTCACTTTTCAGCTTTTAAGTTTAAAAAAAATATTACTGTTCTTGTTAGGGAATGTAGCTAATGCACCACCTCTATGCTGATGAATAGCTTGTCTTTTAATAGGTAGTTTACATAAAAATTACATGGTGTCTGTGAACAGTAGAATTATTCTAGAATGGAGACACTTAGAGTTATTTTAATGCATTGGTTTAATACACTTCAGTAGCACTCCTACAGCATGTTTTCAACTAGGGAGGAAAGAGTAGGCAAATTTTAATTGTTCAAACCTAGTTTTAATGTAAACTGTCTGTGCTCAGCTGTACTTCATGACTCTAAGGCCTCTTACTATGGTGGAACAATAGCATGTGATAATTACCAATTCTGCCAGAGCACACACAGTCAAACAATATACTTGATAGAATTTAATGACCTCCAGGCTACACTGTCTGTGCTCTCACATATAAAACTGTAAATGACAGGAGCAGGAGCTCATCTCCGAAAAGAAAATGACTGCTGCCAACAACTTGCCTCAGCAAGAGGAATGGCTCAACTGGAAATGCTCAGAAGGCATGTTCATTTGCAAACGTGGACACAGAAAAGCAGTGTTAGGCATCCTCAGAGAAAGGACTGTTCTGATCTAGGGTCGAAATATTTGCTTGTGGCATCAGTGACAAATATAATCTTTATAGCATAACCACATAAGCCATTTGCTGATAGGTCCTCAGCTAAAAAACATGTAGCCCAGGAACCCTTCTGGTGCACTTCATGAGCAAGGAGATTAAAACAAAGAAAACTGAATCCCACAGGAAGAGCAAGAGATGATTCTTACTGCAATGCACCACTGGTCTTACTGGTTGTTTGCCAGCAAAGGACCACTACTTTGGCATATATGCTTCTCAGGCAAAACACTTTATCTTATTTGCTTGCTCTATTTGGCACATTTCATTGCTGAGATCATTCATCAAGGAATTCAAGAATGTCCTGGATTTAACAGTAACTCAAAAGTCAGGCAGGCATTAAGTGTTTGGCTGAAAGAGGGTTTATATGGAAGGCTCTATTACTGTGACCTTTCTGTACTTTAAGGGGACTTGTAAGAAAGATGAGGACAGACTTTTTAGCAGGGCTCATTGCGTTAGGACAGGGGGTAGCGGTTTTAAATTGAAAGAGGGTAGATTTGGATTAGCTATAAGGAAGATTTTTACAATGAGGGTGGTGAGGCACTGCAACAGGTTGCCCAGAGAAGTTGTGGAAGCCACATTCCTGGAAGTGTTCAAGGCCAGGCTGGATGGGGCCCTGAGCAACCTGGTTAGTGAATGGCAATCCCTCCCTGTGGTAGGAGGGTTTGGAACTAGGTGATGCTCAAGGTCCCTTCCAGCCCAAACCATTCTGTGATTCTATGCACAAGGCGCTATTTTCATATAAGCACAAGACCTGAAGTTGGTGTGAAACCTTTTTTAGAAGTGTAATCAACACAATTGTTGTCAAGCAACTTATTTTATTTCAAATGTTGGAAGAGACAAAGCATACAATGGGTCTTTTCTTGGATGATTGCTTTAAGAAGCAAATGGTCATTTGGGGATTCCTGCGTTGTTTCTTTTATTTGGTTTATTTTAAGTCAAAGCAAAGCAATAAGAATCCTTTAGTTCTCCACAAGATGTTCATGGAACAGCAATACAGCATCCATGTATAGGACTAAAAATCTTCCAATTATTAAGGCATTCACTGTTCCTCATAAATGCAGCTCTGGGTTGTGCTGTCTTGTATTGGTCAAAAAGATTTACAGCAGCCAGTCAGTTAATCTTACATCTATCTGAAACCACCAGAATACTCTTGCAAAGAGAATATTCCTGCAAGGCTAAAGATATATAAGGTAACATCAAGACAACAAGCATCTGAACAATCACATATTACTAGGAAGTACTATGTGCTACACAAACAGGGCTTTATCTCCCCCTATGGCCTATAAACCCAATAATTTTTTCCCTTTAAGATCATAATGGAAATGAACACATCTTTCACTCATTTCCTCACTTTAAAGTTCTCAAAAGAAATGCCTAAAAGGGTGACGTTACTTTCTGCTCCAAAGCTGTTGAGTTCCACATGATTCAAACTATCTTCCATAGACTGGGAACCCCCAAGGAGACAGAAACAGATGAAGCATCATCATTGTACATAAATGCCCAAATCTGCATCTTTTCAATATAACATTAATAATTTTGCTTTTCAGCTTTCAAAATCACTATGGGTAAGAAGAGGTTTTTCATTGTAGGAAATACTAAAATAACCTGGGAAGAGTAGGAATACTTGAGGAAAATAAAAAGACTATCACATTATTTTGCAGTGACCTGTCTCAGCTTCATTTGTTTGGGTGATGGGTACTAATGAAGCTGACAGCCTACTGAGAGAAAATAGATGAAAACTCTCAAAGAAACTAATAAGAGATTAAGATCATTCAGGAGTCCAAACTAGTCATAGCTTTCAGTGTTTTGCATAATTAACTCAAACCCTCAATTTCTCTAGTTTTGATAATTTTGAATGTACAAAAATACAATGTACCAATTCATCTGCAAATAAAGTAGACAAAATTTAAATTAAGAGATTGGAGAATGGGAAGGTAGCAATAACAATTAAGGATTAATAAACCATGAATGATTGACACAGGCTTGGACGTGAAAAATCAGACACTTCTTGTGTGGAAAACATTTTTTTTTAGCTCATATTACTAGAAAGTCACTAGGAGGTAACCTTTATAAACCTCAGAGGATGAAGGACAAAGGCTGTGCTATATTATTACCTCCTCTTAAGGGATTTTGCTCCTTTTGTTTTCATTTTCATCTGAGTTTAAAGCTGGTAATTTCTTTGAGGTAATACTCAAATCAAACCATTGACAAGAAATTTTAAAATTTAAGGATGAAGTGCAGCTTGCCAGTGGTGTCTCCAATGCCTCTCAGTAGAAGCACGCACACCTAAGTTAATGGTCCCATTATTTCATTATTACCAACCAGAAACTTTCCTTACTGCAGCTTCAGGAGACCTGTTGGCACTGTTTATCTGCTCATCTGGGAACACTTTCTGTGCTGGAACAGCTCAGCAGGCAGCTCTCCGTCTAGACTCTGGCACTTTCAGGGAAGTCTTCTGGACCTGAATGGCTTCACCCAGACACTGAGGACCACAGAAATGTTTGTAAACCTTTAATTTCAGTGCTGCATTACAGAATATTGGAGCCTTGGAGCTGTCTGTCAAAGTGTATGATGGCTAATCCATGCAATGCCTTAGTATGTGTTTCTGTCAGTGTCCCACGTGGACAGAACTCCACTGTCGAGGCAAAATGAGACCTCTCATGTTCCTTGTGATTCAGCAGTCATAAAGTACCTTCTTCTTGAAACTTCACTCTATTTTCTTTTCAGTGTCTGCTTATTTTAACCCCCCGTGTAACCTCTTACCAGTAGTTATAGCACTACTTTCTCAGTAGTTGAAACATTTATTGTATTATTAATATGTAATATATATTATTATATTTATTCTATTAAAGCGCTCTGCAACCATTGCAGAAGAAGAATGTTTAAGAACTGTACCTTGCTCAAAATGCAAGGATTTATTCCTTGTTATTATAGACATTATTATAGAGGACATCTAGAGATCTAACAAATCTAAAGGCAAATTAATAGAATTAATATCTCATTTAGAAATATCATTATTTTCCTGGGCTTGATTTGTTACTTTTGATTGTCTAGGTTAGCAGTACTTGACCTTACCAATAATTCTGAGATAGTAATGGACTCAATTCTTTTGAAAGATATCAAAAAAATCTAAATAAATAATTTAATCTTTAAAAATCCCTGGGTCTTTCACAATACAGAATGACAGCAGCACTGCCAGACTTCACTTAAAGGATGCACGTACAGTCGTTTCACACTGCACAATCACTCAAGAATTATGCCACAAATGACTCAGATAAAAGCTATTACCTACAGAAATGTACTGATTTGGGTAACAAAGACTACACAGTGACAAAATGGGTGACAAGATCGACCTAGCTGGACACCATCCCTTTCCATGGTTCCTCTGGCTGCCTGCAAGGGAAACTGCCAGCAAGCAAAAGCACTGGGCACACTCAGCCACTGTGTGCCACACCAAGTCACACAGCACTTCTGGTTTCACTCTTTCTGAGCTCCCTGAACAAGGTCAGAGTGCTGCTAGCAAGGAGAAAAGAAGCACTTGGTGCATAATAAACAGTGTTGTTAATCAAGAGACTTTCCCTAGCCCTTGCCCAGATGCACAGAGCTATAAACAAGCGTGTGAGGAGTTTTGCTCCTTTTTGCACCCTTTGGGCAAAGCCAGGCTTTGGGGAAAGGAATGACTGCTCTTGTATCAACCCCTGAAGCGCGAGTTTCCCCAGAGGTGCCCTGGAAATGAGAAGCAGTGTTTCATCCACAGTCCTGACTCGCACTGGGGTATTGGGCAGCTGAGAGGAGCCTGCATGCTGTTATCTCTTTTGGGCAGAACCTCTCATAGCTAATGTGTACCAGCAAACATTGCCTTATGAGCAGCTTAGCTTTGAAATGCTGTGGAGATGCGTAACTAATCACCAGAACAGGCAGGACGTCGTCTCTTCCCCGTCCCCTGAAAAAAATCCATAGAATAAGATTGTGCTCTGAGACTAATTCAGTCCCATTAAACACCACTGTAAATATCCATGCTTTTTCCATTTAAAATGCAATTCCAAATTAAATTCAAGCACCAACAATAGTGCTTGGATACACAGTGCTCCAAGCAAGTACTGCTCATAGCATATCTGCTAATTTTGCAGTAACTTCTGCCCTAACAGTTCTAATCAGCAGTTAAGCAGAGAGGTGAGCCCATGAGAAATGATCAAATTGAACACTGAAACAACAAAAAAATGCAGATAATAAACTACTATATCTGTTAGTCATTAATGTTACAACTTTGTTGATTTAATTCAAGAGCTCATCTAAGAAATGCTCAAGACAATTCTGACTGATTGGACAATCAGACTGACTGCATAATATATGGAAATGGGAGGCAACCAAAATAAATGGTTGATGTCTGAACTTTCCAAACACGACATGAAAATTTGCATCTGTATGCCTTTTGCAAAAAGACCTCCTTGTTAACTGATGATTTTTATAAGAAGATTAGGAGCTCACGGAAAACATTTTTTTTTTATTAGCAGAGTTACTAAGTGTGGCTTCAGTCTTGCAAGGCAGAAGTGACAAGGTTACAGGGTCTGGGCTGGTATTTCTTTGGGTGGTTGGGTTTTTGTGTGTGTCCAGCACCAGAAAAGAGGCTGTGGCTGAGAAGACCAGATTTCTAATTCAAATAATAATGAATTCTACCACCAGCAACCATTTTCCATTTTCTTTGACAAAAAAGACCGTAGTAAGTGATTATTTATCAGTCCCATCTGATAAATGGATCCAAGAAAAAATGACACAAAGTTCCCATTTTAAAGTGAATTGCAGAAATAGGCAAGAAATCTCGCAAGAAATATTCATATGCACAAACATGCACATACATGTACACACAAAAAAAGCTTTTCAGAAAAATTCTAGTAGCACACTACAACAAAATCCTCTCTGTCATTGACACCTACTATTATTTATTCACAGCTTTTTTAAGATGGAGATGAAAAGATTGCTTTTCCAGCATCCATCCTTCATTGACTAAACCTACAGTAGCAAAATAGTGATAAAAACAAACCTCTGAGAAATGCTGCTGTTTGAATTCACAATGTTGGATCATCCTGAGAAATCAGTCTCTATCTGATATTAAGTTGGATTACACAGGAGTCAAACATCTGTTTCTCTGAGTGCACGTTATACCTTCATGACAATTTCTTTGGACTTTTTTTTACTGTCATTATTAACTGCTGGAACTGTCTGATCTTTTTAGTATAACTCAGTAGCTACTGTATCAAGTAAGCCTTTGAAAATTTGATTGCCAAGAGCTACTGCCCTGTTTACAAATTTTCCAGTGTGGTAATTTTCCAGATAAAGGGAGATGTTGTCAGTCACTGTAAACTACATGGGACCTCATTACTGAGTACAGACATTCCAATTAATCTTAAATACATGCAGTGCCAAGAGAGTAATTAGCAACAATAAATTGCTGTGATTTTTTAAAATAACAATTGCTCCTACAAATCTCATTAATGCTTCATAAACCCCCAAAATAGGAAAGTGTATTACTTACTAGTGCTACTTTTAAAGACAATAGTTCCTTTCTGACTTTCACCAGTGAGCAACCTAATTTATAGTTAGTCTTTCTACCAAACTCCTCCATAGAAGCCTAAAGCACCTCAATTTTGCAAAATGAAGCATAAAAAATTATTAAGTGCAAGAATTAAATTTGCTTAACAAGCCTTTACTTGTTCCCTTTGTGCATCTTCAGTTTGATACAATCTTCAATTCTAAGCACGTCTTTTTTACCCCCCTTAAAAAATGATGTACTTCATAATAAATATTTGCATAATTATTCACTCCTTCCTTTCATACCTGTTATTTAGCACATAAGTTTACTGCAAACAATCTGCTTGTACTGGATGTTGATCAGGGAGGCATGCTTTAAATTTGCCAACACAACTTCCTTGGGATACGAAAGGGTATTATCATCCACATTTTACAGAAACAAGAGCAGATCAAGCAGGAAAAGATTAAGACCAATACTGTTTTCTGCTTTTAAAACCATCAACAAAAACACGCACCTTGTTTGTGCAGAACTTCTGCCACTCTGTCTAATCAGTAAATGAGAAAGATGAGGAACATGAAACTAATGACTACTACAATGTTTGTATCAGGAACTGCCTCGTGCTGTGCCAGCAACAAAAGGATTAGGAGAGGCTATTAATCTATTTGGATGTTGCTAATAGCTTATCCAGCAATAGTAAAAGGTTCAGGGTGATATGGGAAGATGGGGTTGCCACAGAGACAAATATTCCCCTGCACATTTTGGAGTGGCTGAGATATGAAAGAACAATCAAAGCTCCGACAAGGAGAAATAGCAAGGGGAGGTAAAGCTTTGCATTCCCCTGCATCCAGGACCATCCCTAGAGCTGCAATGTGGACCACAAAGCCAGGTGGAAACCACAGCAAAGTGACAATTCTTTCACTGATGGCACAAACACAGGCACACAAACTTGTCTGGCCAGTGCCAAAGGCAGTGACACCAGAAGGAAGTGGGACAGCAGCTCCAGCAGCTTAGAGGAGTTGGGCAGCCCTGCCTTGGTCACCACTGGGTCCCTTGATGGCCATAGTCAAGCTCAATAATAAGATGTGGTTGAGGAGGCTTTTTTAAATTTTTCCAAATGACAAATTGCAGTTGTATGGACTGAGGCTTATGACCAATTGCTTTACATTGTTTTGAGGGGAACACCCAAACAGCCTGCCATGCTCTGGCTCAAAAGCAGCTCGTGGTATCCAGCTGTGACAGTGGCCTTACTAAACTGGCAAACTGGGTGGTGAGAGGAAGGTTGGATATCACACTTGTGCCAATCTTTTTTTTTTCCTTAATAGAACCACTGCAGTAACTGGGTACAGGAAGAGCTGGGTAATAGCTGGTGGCTTCAGGCTACAGACACTATTGCACATCATCCAGTATCATTTCCTCCTGTTCAGTCACAGCTGCTCTTGTAGCAGCTGGGCTCTCGCAATTTTGTCAAGACTGGCCTGATGAGAGACTGAAGAACACATTTCACTCAATTGCTGGGAGACAAACCAACCCACAAACCAAGAAATTGATTTGAGGCTTTAATCAAAAGAAATGAGAAAACCTTCACATAGATGGGCCTATACCACTGGGAAATGATTCTCCTGTAATTTCAGATTGCTATAAGAGAAATTTTGCAGGCCTCAGCTAGCTTTTTTTTTTCCTTTTTTTTTTTCCTCCTGGGAGCATTTGAAGTCTAGGAAGAGAATGCTTAAAACCACAGATGGACCTGTTCCTCCATGACAAATTTTGCACAACAGTCTCCAGGAAGTCCAGCTGGTACCAAAAGTATTTACAGAAGGCATTTTCTTAAACATGACAGTTAACACTGTTCTCTTACTCCAAATTTCTGAAGAGACAAGGACAACATGAAGACCCATAGAAGCACACCATACAAAGTGTAATAATCAGACTGCAAGAAAGAGAAAATATAATACTTAGATTAGTTACAGGATCATAGGATACTTCAGGTTGAAAAGAGCATTAGGGGTTCTCTAATCCAACCTCCTGTTTCTAGCAGGGTCAGCCACGAGATCAGGCCAGCTTGCTCAGGGTTTTATACTGTTGGATCTCGAAAAAATCTGTCAAAAGTTTAAAAGATTCTCATAGTCTTCTATCTGTAGAACTTTGAAGTGGAACCCAGTATAGATAATTTAACAGAAAATCTTAACCTCTAACATAGGAGTGAACATTACATTTGAGAGATGCCTTCCATGTCTAAGATCTAATAGAGATGGAGGGGTGGAAGGGAATGTTGAAAGAATAATATTCAGAGAGCTTTCAGCTATGTCAGTTCCTCTTCTTCAACCCCGACTTCCCTAGAATAAAGGAAAACATCTTTGCACAGGCTTAGGTTCTTACAGTATTTGATTTGGTAACTTGCAGTAAAAAAAGGTGCCAGAAACCAAGACATTTGCAGAAACCGTTCTGTAAGCACTAAATTTTCAATGCTCATAATAGCTCTGACTTCTATTGTATAAACCTTAATTCCATCCTCAGGAAGTCAGATTTCTTTAAGAGTTGCTGAGTAAGCTCTGTGTTGTAGAATACAGTCTGCATTCGTCTTTGCAGATATAAGATTAAGACTAATCCCAACAATAAAAACTCATCAGTAATCCAGTAATGCCTAATAGCACATTTCCTTCTGTGCTGGGTTGCACTAAGTAGCTTGATGAGAAAATGATGTTCAGGAGAACTGGAATGAGACTTTGTGTTACTTTAAAATCACAAGATGAAATTGTTAAACACACAGAAATATTTGTAGAGAGATAATGTACCTATTTAGCAGAAGCTGAAGGACTTCTAGGAATATATGCCTTTTCTTGGAATTTGCTACAATTTAAGTCAGTCTGCGCTCACTATCTACTTTTGTTTAACTCTTGGTGTGGATATCAGTATGTACTAAGTGAACTGAATTAATTCATGTATTTTAGGGACTCAGGATGTGCTATATCTTAACAGTGAGTCTTAAGATATAGTAACTAATATGAATTAAAATCTCAGTGTCTTTCAGGGATTTTCCAGGGCAGCCCATAAGAGAAAGTTAGATTTGAAACTTGTGTGAGCATAAGAATTAATGATGCAACTTTATCACACTGTTAATACTGCAAAAAATCCTCAGATACTCAGCTAGAAGAAATATTCCTTGGCATAAATACCTTCCTTTTTTGTTCTGGAAGCTGATACAAAATAGTAGCTACTGTCATTAGAATGTGAATCCTATGGCACTAGAAAGACTTTTCTAGGGTGGTCTCAGCCTTGCAGGCAATTTCATTGCAGGCCATTCCTTCTTGCTTGCAGCAAGGTCAAAATAAAGGTGTATTAAAAAAATATTTTACTGTCTGATTAAGTTATTTTCAAGACTAGCTTAAAAGTTCCTCTCTTCTCTCTCCTTTAACTCCCTCTTTCTCTGATAGCATTTATTATTAATTGTGACTCATTTTTTAACACAAGGTTTACTACCTAGTTTGAAGGTAGTTTGAAAGACCGTGCAGGGAAACAAAACAGCCACGTGGTACCTCTATTTCACTACCAAGTGTGACAGGAGATTTGTACATCTGACCCTTTTGTGCAGTCCCATGATGACCAGGTGTCTTGGGGTGACATTAAGATGCCCTGTATCCCCAAATCATCTGCTGTTTGTGTTGGATATTGTGTCTTGTCCCTTTAAGGAGTCTGGAAAGCAGGAAAAAGGAAGATTGTTTTGAAAACCTTGTTATCTCTGAATTTTTTTTCGTCTGCCCTTGGGTTTTCAGCTCAGCTCGGAGGGAGGAAGACCGAAGTTAGCTAGCTAGTAAAGGAAAGGCACTTTCCAAAATTTCTCTCTTCTACTCCTGTTACATCTGCCTTGGACCAAGGAGAGACCCAGAGAACAACACCCGACCCTCTGCACCACCGGAACACCCCCCGGACCCCAGGACTCTTCCATCACCGAAGGGGCACCGTGAGGAAAAGACCTTCTATCTGTCTGAATTTGTCATCTGGCACTGTTTGATTTATTGTGCTGGGAGTACCCTGTCAAATAAACAGGTTTTTTTCCACTCCTCTCCGTGAAAATCTTTCCTGAACCAGTTGGGGGAGGGACCACATAGGTTTGCTTTCTGGGGGGGAGGGCGCCTTTGTAGGGTTTCTCCCCAAAATTTGCCCTAAACCAGCACACCAGGTTTTGAAGCAAAAGGGACAACTGACTCAGTGTTACTGCAGCATCCTCTTTTAGAAAGGGAAAGAGACTTCGCTCAGGAGCCGTCAAAGTATGAAAGATTATTTTGCCTTCATAAGGAGGCAGAAGAGGTCTAGTTATACCTGTTCATTGAAAAGGCAAAATCATGGCTCACCAACTTCAACAATTTTCTTTCTGTTGCCTCACAGACTGTCTACTTTCTCTGCTTTTAATTCATTACCCAGAGTACTCATCCAGGACTGTAGCAGAAAATCTTCCTGCCTTTCCTTTTGGCTTTCTCCCCCGTTACAAATGAGGTACTAAATGGAATCAGCATCCTTATATATCTGTTCAGTGCTGAAATAATATATAAGAGCCAGCAAATAAGAAAGCAGCTGTTGAACCCAGCTTGAGAAAGGAGTCTGCAAGGCATTTGACTGGTGGCACATAATCTATAACACGAATGAAAGATGTGATCTCCTGCAATCTTCTTCCCCCTGTCCCATTTGTAAGAGCTGAAAGACAGTGCCCTTGCACTCTGATCCCTGGGATACAGATCTTACTGACTGAGTGATACACAAGAGTGTCTTCCTCTGACACATAGTGCAGGTATGCCACAGCATAACCCACTACTCCCAGCCCACTAAATGGATGCTCAGTGTCTAGGGTGCTTGACATCCAATATATCTTTTTCAAAGCACACTAAAGCAACCAGTCCAGTACAGCAGCAACTACTTTTCTTCCAAAAACTGAGTTTGTATCTGCCCCTAGGAGGAGACCAGCTTGCTTTGAAAGTTTTTATACAGCATGGAATACTATATGGAGTACAAACATGGAATACTTTTAAATATCCATTCTTAAGTTTTGCCTTGCTGCAGACAGCCCTGGTGACTGAGGCTGTGCCATCTGTGCACGGGCAGATTAGACCATGAGCCCCTTTGTCCCACATTGTGACTACTTGCTCTGATCATTGATGACTGAAAAAAACCCAGACACGTGCATCATCATTTGCATTTAGCTTGTGAATCTAGAATGAGGAAGAAATCCCACCCCCCAAAAAACCCCACTGAAACTTTGGGGGAGTTGGCATCAGTCACTTTTGCTGCATGATGATTTTCAGAAGATGAACCTTTTGTTGGAAAAAATAAACACAAAAATTTGAAATTTGCTATAGTAGCTATCTATGTCCTTCCAGAGCAAAAAACAATTCATCCTTGGTGTTAAAGTAAGTTTATCTAGCTGGCATAAGAGGAAGTACAATACACCTCTCACCTGTGTAGAGCACCCCAGACTTCACACGATGGGAGCAATAGACAAGGGCTGCTTCTCCTTCCTATAAAGCAGCACTACATATCAGAAAATTTTATTAAATCTTTATCACATCTTATTCTTTCATAAATGTATTAAATAGTTTTAACACATTAATGCTATATTAATATAGTGAAAATATGTGTGTCTATATGGATGATGTGTTGTACATACATTTTTAATTTCTTTTTTTCCTAATGTCTGCATTGGGAATGGTGCCAGTTACTGCATTTGAAAAAGGACATTTTAAAATGCAGTTCATTAGTTTTTGGCCAGTGTTAAAAATGACTCCCTAATGGCTGGGATCTGTTCCAGCAAATAATGATTTTCTGTGCCTAGTTGCACTTCTGTAAGCTGTCCCATATGGATATGGATGCTGCAAACAGAACTGAAATAAATAGATTGTTTACTACTTCAGCTTTATCTAATAGTTTGGATAAATAAAGATCAAAGAAGGTGACAAAACTTAAAACTGAATTGCACTCAGAATTGTTCAAACACATTGTTCAAACAGCCCTGTTAAAACTGTTTTTATAGGCGTGCTCTGTTCACTCCTGGGGAGTGAAAAACACCTGTTGAGTGACATCTTAGCCTTGATATACAGAAATAAAATCACACACACATAACTGTCAGCTTTCTGACAACAACTTGGAGTGGAAAATAAAGGTTTCTGAAACACCATCTTGATGTTAATGGCAACTGTACTTAGTTTCTTCCTCCTTCAGCTGACTACAGATCACAGTGTCCCAGTGGTTCAGCAAGAATGGAGAACATGGGTCAACAAGGGATGCGTTCACCTCGGATCTCCAGACCAGAAAAGGGAATTAGAGACACAAGGCTGGACTGTTAGTCCTGTGAGATGCTATAGAACACATCTGGGTCAAAATAATCAGATTTCAATTAAAGGTGTTGTTTCATTGGGAAATTCTTAGTTTTCCATCTACTTGTCTTGAAAATCATAAATTACCCCTAAAGGTATTCTTAGTATTTGCAGAAGTGCTTCACAAAGGCATACAAAGCCCTGCCCATCATAATATATACTTCATTTTTTATAGTATTATATGAGCTACCCTTACTGCAGCACTGATTTGCTGTAAACGTTTCCTAAGTTCGGTGTGAAACAATCATTTTGTAGCATGAAAATGTTACAAAAAATGCTGAAAAAAATGATGACACAGTAGGAAAAACTATTCTTATATTCCACATTTACCCTTCCCTCAATGAGGTCAGAGATAGAGCTGTAGCCCAGAATGTACTAGATGGAACAGTATTACTTTGAGCTATATCTGAAAACAGTGGTCCCAATCATATTTGTCCACAGGCAACAGTACTGACACAGACTGAGAAGTAGGCAACATCATCCTTCACTTCCTTTGAAAGCCCAGGTATTATTTTTATGTTTTTAATTTCCTGTGCCCACAAGCAAAGCTGCAAAGTCTCGTACGCAGCAGATTGTGTGTGACTCTAGGATAGAGAAGAGTGTTTTTAATATTTCCCCAACACACATCAAAAGATCACTCGTGCCATGTCTTAACTTGCCAATTCTTCTTTGTTTTTCACTTCTCATCTCAAAAGTGATGAGCTATAATTTTCCATATCTCTATTGTGAAAGAAGGCTAAGAATCAGGAGAAAGAATTAAAGTTATGTACTTAGAGCACTTCATGCAAAGATACAGCTTGTAATTAACAGCTCTAACTCAGTATTGAAAGTACTGAAAAAAGTCAATTTCTCTTGGTGGTTTGGTTACAATTATCTCTGAATACAGAAAAAAGGTGTTTTCCTTTACAGCAATGTAACACTTGAACAGTCCTATAAAACAGTATAATTACCCTGGCTCAGCTGTAACCTTATCAGAGCAATCTGATAAAATAAAGTTTTAATGCAGTTAAATTTAAGAACAAATGACACACAACTATTGCAAGCACTTTTCATGTGGTTGTGACCAATTGCTTAT
>WAAE01019332.1:0-110194 GCA_013400495.1 Nicator chloris | reverse complement strand
AAAAAAAGTTGAAAAATAAAGTGTTTGACAATAACCATAGCTCTGCATTTCTAGAAACTGTTTCTAAGAAGACATGAGGTAATGGAGTATATGATGTTGTTGTGGGTGGAGTGGGAGCTTCAAAGTGTATTAGAGAAGCCTTCCCATGTAGTCACAAGGTGCAGAATGACCTCTTGCTTTCTAAGCTCCTCAGAGAAGAGTCTAGGTGTGGTTGGATCCAATCTCAGCCCCAGACTTGGTCAATGGTTTAAGTCTAAGGAATTATACACATGTGACTGAACCTTTGTACAATTTTGTCATGCAGAATTAAGGATGGCAAGCCAGATGTATAAAAATGAATGATTTATTATGATAAATGATTAGACAAAAAGATCTTAATCAAAATTATTTACTACATGGTATAGAAGCTAACACTACTAGTATAGTATATGATAATGTACTATATCACAGCAATGATATCAAAGATACCAAAAAAGAAAAATTTTTGATTAGAGATAAATGTTACTCACCCATACCAATGATTGTGGGCAAACATCTTTAGCTTAAGAGACATCCCTACCCAAGGGAGGAATCTCCACACACGCTCCAAGGAGTATGCTAGAAATCCCTACCATTTGAAAGTGGCACTTTTATAGTACATATAAGTGGTACTTCTATAGTATAAAGTGATTCACTGTCAGTCATATGTCTCCAGGTCAGCTGTGTCAGCTCAGCATCTTTAGATAAGGATACTTTACAACACCTTCACCTCACTCTCAGCGTATTTAACTTTGGGGTTGATGAGTCGGATTTGTTTTTGCATAATTCAATACCAAAAGCAGCATGACACATCGTCTCAGTTCACCAGTGATACATTTTCAAAATTTGCATTGCTCAAGTTTTGACTGCATCCCAGACAGAGCATCCTGCTACAGATGTGTAAATAAAATTATCATATGGATCACAGTGAAGTTATATGCTATTGTACGTATAGCAGACAAGAGCAAATGGGTAGGAGCACTGCTGAGCTGGGATGTCCTTCAGATTTCAGAAAATGGGAAGATGTTTAAATGTTATTTGCAACGAGGAGACCTGCTTCTGTCCTACAGGCATATGCCTTCTTTTAGTGTTTGCTGCTCTTTTTTAGATATAAATCCATTATGTTTTTTTGCTGAGAGAACTAAAACTCTAAAAGAGAAATGTAGCACTCTGCAAATGCCCTCTAAAATAAGTGTAAGTTAGGGAACAACAGGTCAATTCAGTTGTCTGTGTAAGTGTTTCCATTTCAGAAAGCAGTCCCATCATCACCACCACAGCTGCATGATTTAACAACGCTACTGCTATTGCAAGAAGTTATATTTTAGCTACCTTTTTTTGTCCCTTCTGAAACTGTACACTAGGAACTAGTGAACTATTTACTCCTAAATTCAGGTTATATTACTTCTTGGTGTTTGTGATTTGTGTTAGTATGATGAAAGAATAGAAATAGTGAGAAGAGGAATGTCTTGCCTTCATAACTTTCTAAGTTGCATAGGGATACACACCTGCATGGGAATTTTTTTTCTGTTTATATTTAGGAAATACATTTTTAAGGAAAAGCTGTTAAAAAAATGTTACATTAGTTGCTCAGAAAAAAATCAGATATAAGAATCAACTAAAGTATAAATAGTGTTGTATATTTGGATCAATCTTTTTTGTGTAGAGAAGAGAAAATAAATATAATAGAGAGACTGTAGGGTTTTAAAGATTTATGATGTGAAAGCTACATTTGAACATCTGTCCTCTGAATGAAATTATTTAGCAGTGAAAGGGAAACATTAGGAAGAAAAATTTATATCTAAAAAAGAACTTGCCGCAGTCTTTGTAAACACCAGTGTGCCTTAATTGTATATTTATTGCCTGACAATGTGATGGGGGAATTTAATTTGTTTCTGTGCCTGGATTTAGCATTTCTTTTGTCACTATTTTGGGATTTCCTTTTAGGGTCTCCTTCTCACTGATTTTTTTCTTAGATGCATGTGCTTAGTTGGAGTCAATCGCAATGTCTGGCATTTTTTTCCTTAAATGACTCATTTGTTTGACCTTATGTTTTTAAGGGTTTTTTTGTGGTGTGGGTTTTTTTTTTTTCCCTGGGAAGTAATTGTGGTGTAAACCACTGTTCTATAATATTCCAGAGACTAACCGGTGTTGGAATCTGGACACAAAAGAATCAGAAATTTGTGCCTTTAATTTTTTGTAGTGTGTACTTGAGGGTAGAGTCAACCAGTCACAGATGATAATGCATGCGCATTTTGAACAAAAAATTCTACTTTTTTGGGCCCACCTGGTTTTCATCTATTCTGGATTGTAATACCTTTCCCAGTGGCACAGAGCACTGCAGCAGGAGAATATAAACTCTAGTGTTTCCTGTCATCAAAAGGCTTTCTGTAATTAGAGTCTAGGGTGAGGTACATATCGGATAGTAACTATTTCCTTTCTTAAAAAGCTTGTGGTGATTTAATTACACATCAGTTTGCCCATTTAAGAATTTTCAACTAGTTCTCTAGTCCTGTCATATGTGTGTAGTAAGATACTGTTGAAGATTTCATTCAGATTTAAGGTGACATATGGCTGTATGAAGGCTGTGTTCTAACATGTATGAGATGACAAATATCAATCTTGGCAAAAGCTAGGGAAGACCTAGCAGAAATTAAATACTTGCTTTTAGAAGAGCTGTGGCTGGGTGCTGTTTAGCTACTTATTGGGGTTAAATTATGGTACAGCCACACCAAAACCCCAGTGAGTGACTAATCTATATGACCAGATTTTGATCTATTTTGGACTAGAAATATAGAAGCTCTAGGAATGATTCTCACACCCTTAACTGCCAAGCCTTGACTTTACTATGTTTGGGGAAGTGGAACTCATCTTGACAGCACTGGACTGGTGACATTCTTGGCCCCCTGCTGTCCTTCTACCGTGTATGGCATTGAATTAGAGCTAGCAGAGAAGAATACCACAGGGAGAACATGGCCAGCAGCATTTTCCATCCTGTACAGCCAAAGGAAGCATGGATTGACCTTTCCAAATGAAAAGGTTTGATGTCCGTTGTTTTTTTTCCCATTTCTGTGTCCTCAGTAAAGAAGTTACAACATATTTTAATAGTGGTCATGTTGTTGTTGTATTAGGTGCGGCGGCAACAAACAACATAAGACTCCAGTCAGAAGGCTTATAGCGAGATTTTATTAAAGAAACACACTTTTATAGACTGTTACGATGTGAACGAACATGATTGCTCCACAGTCAACACCCCTTACCATTATTGGCTAATTAGAAACAACAACACCTCTCTGTAAACATCTCGAACAAGTCAACACTTGTGCAAGGATTGTTTTCATTCTTGACTGAGCTTTATCACAATTCCTCAGACCAGTGCAGGAGTTCTTTCTCACAGGCCTTGCTGCTGCTCTGATGCTTGAGAATTCTCTCCGACCGAACTTGCAGCATCCACGCGGTCATTCTAAGTTGAAAGAATTTGTCTTGTTTGAAAGAGAGGTTTCAGTCAGGGAAAGCTGGAGCTTTCTTTGGAATGGAGAATGTAAATTTCTTTTTTTAAAAATTACTATAATTTTGCAATTAAGGGGATTTTCAGGCAAAGATATGGGAATAGGAATAACAGTTCTTTACTAGGAATATTACAAAATAGAAATGTAATAGTACAAGAAAAAAACAAGCAAAAACAAAAACAAAAAGTCNTTTTATTAAAGAAACACACTTTTATAGACTGTTACGATGTGAACGAACATGATTGCTCCACAGTCAACACCCCTTACCATTATTGGCTAATTAGAAACAACAACACCTCTCTGTAAACATCTCGAACAAGTCAACACTTGTGCAAGGATTGTTTTCATTCTTGACTGAGCTTTATCACAATTCCTCAGACCAGTGCAGGAGTTCTTTCTCACAGGCCTTGCTGCTGCTCTGATGCTTGAGAATTCTCTCCGACCGAACTTGCAGCATCCACGCGGTCATTCTAAGTTGAAAGAATTTGTCTTGTTTGAAAGAGAGGTTTCAGTCAGGGAAAGCTGGAGCTTTCTTTGGAATGGAGAATGTAAATTTCTTTTTTTAAAAATTACTATAATTTTGCAATTAAGGGGATTTTCAGGCAAAGATATGGGAATAGGAATAACAGTTCTTTACTAGGAATATTACAAAATAGAAATGTAATAGTACAAGAAAAAAACAAGCAAAAACAAAAACAAAAAGTCCTGGAAACACTGACAAAGTCAGAATATGACCTGACACCCTGTTGGTCAGGGTGTTGGGAGCAGTCTAAAGTAAGTCCTCTGGAATGACAAATGTGGTTCTGTTGGAGTAGAGATGATCCTGTAGAAGGGTTCACTGGTGGTGAGATGGGTCCAATCTTCCTCTGGGAATCCAGTGAAAAACCAGCTGTCCTGGTGTCTGAAATCTCAGGTTTTATCCAGGTAGGAATGCATGGCTCCTCCTGCTGGGTGGAGCATCTCACAAGGGGATGATTTAATTTTATCAGTCATGTGGTGAGCCTTAATGGCCCATTAACAGAAGATATCTCCCTGGAGGGAGGCTGGGTCGATGGAAGAGATAAAGAACAATGCCCCACTTGGTTTTAACAGCTGGGCCATTAACAGAGGACACCCGCCCCTTCCTCCCCCCCTCCAGAGTTTTGTGGAATAGGTTATACAAGAGACAAAGAAAAAACACCTCCCCGACCAGTCTCAACAGATGGGAAATAGAATACACATTTTGGCTGCACGTTGCAACTTAAGACAGAATTTTTGTAAATACTGAATAATGAATTATTAATGGTTTACCTAAATTCTACTTGGAACAGCAAATTATCTTTCCCTTATCTATTTTCACCACAATGTGGTTGTAAGAGACCTTCAGACATCCATCACTGGAATATTTCTGCCTAATTTAAGAGGGAGCTGAGGCAAAGCAAACTGCCCGGCGGTGTGAAAGTCATCGCTGTAAGTTGCAGAAGGCAAATGCAGGGCTAGAATGGGGTGATCTTGTACCATCTGATCTGGGTTTCAAACCATGCTGTGCATACCAGGAACCTGATGTAGCAATTCATGTTTGTACTTGACTTTAACACAAATTACTTCACTGTGCTTTCACTAAGTTTGATCTAGCAGTGGCATCAGCATTTGAAGTAAAGAACCAGAGATAGAAAAAAGAACTTCAAAGCCCAGTGCATTAAGCCAAGAGCTGTAAAGGCTGAAAATCCTGCATGGCCACTTCATGGAAAGCAAGAACAAGGCAGAAGAGCAGAATGAACGGTTCTGAGGTGTGAGTCTGCAGCTGAAATTGCTGATAGCCTTGGGCAAAGCTGTAGACAGCTGTGAGCAAAGAGGCATTTTGGTCTCTTACTGCAGCTCAGTTCAAGTGACTCTTTCGTTCAGAAGATGCCTGGTAGGTAGTGAGGAGGCTGCCTGGTGACATGATGTGAGCCCACCCTGAGAAGTCAGAAATCCCAAAACTGAGTTTGGAGTCCTGCACAGCACAGGTCTGAAGGGAGACCTGTGAATAAGCTTTTGATTAATTCTTGATTATCTACATTTTTCTAGGATTTTAATTTGCTTTATAAAATCAGAAAAATACTTTTATTAAGATTTGCTATTGGGTTAAATTCTGCTCACAGTGCAAGAAGTTCTTCACTCAGGAATCACTGACTTCTTGAACAACAAATCTGTTGCACAGAACTGGAGCCAATCTATCTGCAAAATGAAAACCTGATTTATATCAAGTTTACTCTTTCTATTGATATGAGTGCTACAGTGTGTTTTAAATAAGCCAGTTCATTTTAGGTATGGAAACTACTTTCAAAATACACAGAAAATTAATCATAATTTTTCAATTGCAGTGCTGTAAGACTTTTATATGTGTCGCTTTATATGAAGACATGGCTTTTATATGTGACATTATAGTACACTCAGAAGCATTGAACAACTGATGGAAACTCATGTCAAGGAATCATTTACTGATCTTGCCTTCATCTCGGAATAATTCTATTAATGTCCCAGATAATTGTGCAAAGAAACAACTTACTTCAGATTTGTGTCCCTGTACTGCTGATAGTCTGCCACTGCAAAAATCCCAGCTGCTCTGCTGGCTTTTGTGGATTGCTCCTCCACAAGATGTTTGCTTCCTCCCATGTTTCCGACATGCAAAAGGCATGACTGGCTTTGACTTGAGCTTTTCTCATACTGATGGGGTATAACTGGCTGCTCCCTCACACTGGGATTTCTTACTTGCCTTTGGAAATATTAAGTTGTTCCTATCTAGCTCTTTCTGTGGGCACAAGCTTTGTATTTTTCAACTTCCTAGTTTCAGATTTTCTTGCATCTTGAAGAAACATAATTTGGCTGAGCCTCCATCAAATTTGATTGTAACTGGTCAACACCTTAAAATTATTAATAAGCGGAACAATGAAGCTGATCATGTCAGCTTGTGAATTTGATGTTGGGTTAAAAGTCGGGATTTAGTTCATTCCAGACAAAAGAATCTTGAGTAATGTCTCTCAGGTTTCTTAAGGGAGATGCTTCTTTTTGAAATAGGATATTTGGGAAGTTTTAGTTTGTAGCTCCAAAGCTTTGGATAACATCGGTGACACAAGGACACTGGGATGCAGTCCTGCTCCTCTGTAGACCTGGGATCACTGATGAAGCCTTCATGCCTCCACTGCTCACTAATAGAACTTTACTCATTGTGTTTTTACTTCATGAAGGGGAAGAGGATTTGGAAGTGGGTCAGTGCTGTAAGGGTAAATGAATTAGGCACACTGAGATGCTCAGATGTGTCAGGATTATGTATGTCTGGGATTAATTAAACAGGTCCTGTTTTAGTACAATACTGTGCTCAGCACTTTAGAAAAATCGGGCCCAGTGAGGAGTGTACTAGGTGCAGATTAGCTTTTCAGCTTAAACGATTTGATTCTGGCATGTTAACTCGATATCCTTCTCAAGCTACAGAAATATTTCTCCAGAAAAAGTATGATTTTTTTTCTGTATAGTGGGGATCAAGTAATTGAAAGAAACTGCTTTCAGTGTTACACTCCCACACCCCCTCCCCTGCACTTATGCATGCATAGTATTTGATAAATTCTTCTAATATGGACAGAATAATTTTAATTAACACCTGCAAACCATCACATAATACCTGGTGTGGTAGTTGCTGGCTCTGAGTCATGCATTTAGTGGAAAGAATCGTGCTTTCTAAGCAAAGGCCAAGGCATAAGTATGTCCCAGTCCTAGATCACATATATTTGTCCAGTGACTTGCTTCCCCTCCTGCTTATCTTTGGGCTGTGCCAGCAGGTGGTCAGGAGCAGCCTGGATGATGCACCCAGGGCACTGTAGGCATTGCCTGGAACCTCGGTGAGATTCAAGATGTGTAATGGCACTTTAGTTAGTCCTAGTGTGTCTTGTCCAGGTACAGTACCAGTAAAAAAAGAAAAATTCATGCACTCACAGCACTTTGGGCACTGATTTCATCATAAGCATAGTCTTCGCTCTCTTCTTCAGCTCCACCAAGTAGCATGTTTCTGTCAAAACAGGACATGAACAAACATTTTCAGTGCAAACCCTATATTCAAAATAACAGGTTTTGCACTGGCAATACTGATCCAATTTTGACTCTGGTTTCTATGGTGCTCTGCAGGCTGGGTGGCCGGCGGGGCAGGACAACGGGGGGATGGCACATAAGCCTTTTATTGCTCCTTGGCCAGGGTCCAGCAAGCTTTTTCCCCTCCTTCTCCCTCACCCCCACAGCAGCTGGCAGCAGCCTATACCTGCTGATCAGGAGCAGTGGTCAGGCTGCAGCCTCTGATGCCTCTCTGAATCTGCGTCCTGGAGGAGGCACCTTCTTCCAGGCACCCAAAGCTGTTCCTGTGCAGACCATAAGTCCCATCCTGTGGCTGCATGCCCCTGTATTGGATAAGCCTTCATCTTCCTGCTCCTGGGTTTTAAGCAGGCTCCTTCTCCTCATTCCTCACTAGTTGCTTTCCAGACATCCTGTGTCCTGCTTTACTCCCTCCAGAGGAGGAACTCATCACAATACTTTTAAAGGATGAGATCTAAAATAGGTCATCTTCTTAGTAATGTGTGGAAAGTGACTTCTATGAACAGGATTTGAAACTAAACTCATTATTTTAAAGGCAGATTTTAAAATTTCTAGTTGATGTTAAATCTATCACAAATACCTACATGCAGTAATATAAGCACAGGATTTGCAAATTTGAGTTTAATGTTAATTTAGCTGGTAGATAGTCTGCAGGTTAATCAGTGCATTTTTCATTCAATCTTAATGTTACACTTTGCCTTCTTCAACATAATCCAAACCACAGACCAGCTGGCTGTGTTGAATAAAATCCTTTTTCTGCTTTTTATTAATCTGCATTGTTTTGCCCTAGAATTACAAAGTGGTCATTGTCTATCAGGCAAGAAATTTGCTGGGACAGAATGCAGTATTTACAAGTTGAGATTTCTGCCTAAAGCATATTGCTGATTCCTAAAATAAGTTGTGTCCTGACTACTTTGTTACATCTGCAGAGCTTGACATGAGTTTGGAACAAAGCTCTTCTGGTTAAATTACTTACAAATAATCCATTGTGCATTTGTATGACACATTTCCTCACTAAAAACCCAGATTAAGAGAATATCATTAGGGGGTGAAGGTGACAGAGGACTTGTATTGTCAATAGGTCTAATCCTGCATTTTGGAGGCACAGAGTCATGCAAGCTCTTCCTATGGACCCTCATGACTTTTACCTTGATGGTAGAGGGAGAATGTTTGAGGTCAGGGTAGTGCTGCAACATGAGAGGTTCCTCAAGATGCACAGCAAAGGGACAAGAATAATTCTCAAACTGGAGGTGATGGAGCAGCAGGAAGGATACTCTGGTTCCCAAAATTAGCCCAAGAGCTGCTGGGACACAATTTTGATCTTCCTTCCTCTGTAAAATTTCTTGCACAAAGACTGTTCAGACTTGGTGAGATAGACCCCAAACAAGTAATGTGCTCTGTGTGTTGTTGCTTTGTTGTAAATAACTATTTGATCACAGTGAATTGAATTTTTAACAAATTTGATGTGATGATTAGGCAATCACTTTAGCATGTATTTTTTCAATTATCTCTTGTTGACAAAATGAAGCAGGAAGTAAGTATGATCTATATTTTCTGACTTCTCACAGCAATAATTAGAGACTGTGAATACTCTTGCCGGTGTGTTTGGATATCTTTACATCTGGGGGTGGTTATAATGGTTATGTCCTGTAGTTAGGCCACCCATACGTGGGCCAAGACCCTACACTTAAGGATGATACTCTGAAAATGTTGCACAGAGAGACAGATCTGCTTACAGGGCTTTGCTGCGCTCTTCCCTTCCCTGGTGCGTGTTGCTGTTGGGGACTGTGTCAGTGCATACGTTTGGGGCAGACAGAACACAATATGACCAATGTCTACTAATACCTCAGAGTTTTGCTGCAGGGAGTTCGGTTTTGTGTTAGGCTTTACTCTTTTATTTCCATAGTTTCATTTAACTGCAAGCACCCATTTTTACTGCTCAGAGTAAATTTCCTTTTGGATTTTGTACCGTTACTATCTGCTTTAAAGTTTAGCAAGGGGATGTGAGATGTTGAAGAGTTAGATAGATGCAGGTTAAAGAGTCAAGGCCCCAAATTTTTCTAGAAGGTTTTCTTTGACTCTGAGGAGTTATATGCTTCAGCTCAGCATGTCTTTCACCAGTGCAGGGGTACCCATCCTACAGCAAAGTAGGACAGAGGTGGGCCAGGAAGACATGAAATACCTGCAGCATTAAACCCATGGCCTTTCATGACACCAGGAGGAATGAAGTTTCCTCTGAGCCAGATCTGCTGTAACTTGGGGAGTTGAGCACAAGCTCTGACTATCTGTGAATGGAGTTGTTCTCTAAATTTTTGTGTGTGTTGTAAGCCTTTATTGGGCACCCTTTCTGCAAACTCATGATTCTCAGTTTCTAGGCTGCTTGGGAGTCTGCTGCAACCTTATGATTTTGCAATTTTAAACTTTAAGAAGCAATTTCTTTTTCTTCCTTAGGAGGGTCTTGACTGCAAAAAAAAGTGGCTTTCTGTCTTTCCAATTTACTTTTGTCAGCTTTTTAGGCATTGATAATAGTTTTCTGATTTCTTCAGGCAAAGAAACTTGCAGTAGCAAATTGTTGAGGTAACCTCATTGCTGGTAGGGTGCTGGTGAGCATTGCTTGGCTGGCTGCTGAAGGCTTATGGGCACTACTTAAAAAAACAAACTGTGAAACCACTGTGTGGGATAGGATAATTGCTTTGTTTTTACCTTCATGACTGCACAGCTCTTACTTTCACTGGACTTTTGCCATCTCAGGTATTCTCTTTACTACAGTGCACTTAACAGCTGGGCTCTGGCTGCTGAAGTGACTGTAGTGGTATTCAGTTCCTTCTCTCCCCCCTGTAGCCTCCTATGTTCCCGTCTAGCTTCCCCCTACAGCATCATGGCCAAAGGAGTACCAATTATCCTCTTGTCAGTTGTTTTATCTTTATCACTTTCCTAGGTGATCCACTTGATTTCAGGGTCTGACTATTGCCTTGTCTCTTGGTAACTATAATCCCAAAATTAAAATTCTTACTTTTATCTTCCAGAAATGTTCAATGGGCTTGGGGGATCTCTCTGATGGCTTTTGTGTTTCTCCTTCCTTCTGGGCCATCACTTTTGTCCCTATACTTTCTCATGTAAATCCCTCTTTCAGGTCACTATTTCCTACAAATACGATCCTAAGTCATCAAGTGATCAGCCATGCTACCAAATATAAGGTTCGTGAAGTTTCATACCACAGTTTTGTTTCTTCAACATCATCTGTGTCTGTGATGATACTGACTTTAGCCAGTGCTCCCGGCAGCACTGATCGTCTCTGGGAACATATAGAAGACCTCCAGGTGCTTTATCTGCATGTGCTCCTGGGCACAGAGTGCAAGCTTGATGCTTCACAAGCAGAGAATTCCAAAAAAATTAATAGAAGTACTTAATAAAAAGAATGGAAACTCTGTGTTTCTGATTCAGTTTACTGTCCCTTGAGGACTTATTTTGCATTAAGTCATGTGGTTATATGTGTTTTTCAAGACAACAAAGAGTGACATGAAGGATCTCATTTAATCCATCTATCTTGACAAGGTTTAGTTTCTTTGCTTCTGTTCAGATCCTGTGTTTAGTTATTTAAACTGAGTTAGGTATGATGGTTACACAAATCAAAACAAAAATGATCTGGAAATACAAGAAGCAACAGTGTTCTGTTTCTGGAATAAGATATATATAAGATTTTCTTTTCAACATAGAAATAATGAAAAAAATCTGAATCTGTCAAAGTCAAGCATATTGAAGCAGATGGCTGAGAGAAGACCCATATGTTGTACATAGTGTACGATTTTCTTTCTCTTCCATGTCTGCCCTCTGAGAGATGAAAAACTACAAGGGCTGAAACTGAAAGCATCATTAAATGTTAATCTGCTGGGGCTTCCTTAGTGCTAGTGAGGTCAAGTTCTGCTGCAGAACACGGTGACAGATGGAGCATCCTCTGTGAAATCACTCCGTGCTGCCAAGCGTCGCAGAGAGACACGCCGGTCTGTCACTGTGCTCATGCTCTGACCGCCCTTCCAGGGGGCTCCCAGGGGTGGAAGCGTTCCCAGGGACCCGGCCCCTCGTGCAGGAAAACAGTGGCACGGGCATATCGTGCGGACACCAAGTTCAAGAGGATGACCTTTAGATTAGGGCCGGTAATGAGCTTTCTGCCTCTGTGAGCATATTGTAACCTGCAGGCAGGAAAATGCGGTTTTTGAAAATGGTTTGCCCTGGCGTAGTGCTGAGCTGGAGATCTCTAAATCCCTCTGAAGGGCAATGTCCCTGCTGAGCCTGGTTCCTGTGTTTTTCATCGCCTTGTATTAGAAAGGCTCAAGTCTTGGAGACTTAACGTTTTCAAAATTGAGTTGAAAGCTCCTGACTGACAGCCTTAAGGGCTTTTCACATAAACACATATGCTATGCTTCAGCTTTGGCAGAAGAATAGGGTTTTGCTTGGTCTCTAGATACACCTGCTTGTGACTAGGCTCCCTGCAGTGCTGCACTTTCGGCATCACCACTTCGTAACTCACTAGTTAATTTAGTCATGAAGCTGCTGACACAAAAAAACTGGCTGAGTTCCTCCCTAAAGCTTTGGGTTAGCAAAAATGGGAACAATACCCAAATCACTACCTGCCCCAGCTGCTTTTTGCCAAAGTCCTTTGCAGTGGAGGAGCTGAGACTGCTCCCTGGGGCTGCCAGAGCAGACACCGTGCATTAGGACCTGTCTGCTCTCATTCAGGAAGGAGATAACATGAGCACTAGTTCAATGTGACCTCCCTCAGTGGCATTGCACACAGTTTTCTGCAAGCCTTATCCTCTGTTACACTCTGCTGCAGTGTAAGCCTGTTCCATAAGAGTGAGTGTTCAGCTACATGGTGCTTTCCAGGCAGAAGTGGGCAAGCTGGCTAGAAGCCCACCCCCAAAATATTAGTGAGGTCTCTATGAATATTGGTGATGAGCCCTGCAGCAGTGTAACTAGAGAGCCCTCACAACTTGTAAAAACTCTCCTGACACTTCCATCAAGGATTAGGGAAACAAGAACAGCTCTCTTAACTCTTTAGGAGAGGTCTTCTGACATCTGCTGCAGAGTAATGGTGATCCTTGTCAGAATTTCCGTAAGTATGAATTTCACTTTAGGGAATCTGGACAGTTCGTGTCAGCTCAGGTATTCAAGGGAGTAATGTATAATTTTCTGGGTGATCCAAGTTAAACATCAGTTCCCACACCACTAAGTGGTTCATTGGAGGTTTTCTTCTTGCTTGCATTGCCTGCATCTGAGCTCTGAGCCAGAGAGTGCATCAAGGCGTCTTCTGTGGGGCACAGGGGCCACTGGGAGCTACCTCAATTCTCCACAAGAAAAGCCATTCCCAGTACTGACCATTAGCCTTGCCTGTGATGAACAGCAACTCTTCTCTGTTTTCCATATTGTTGGTGCTTTTTCCTTTGTTAATAAGAATTGGTGTTGTGTTATTTTGACCCATTCTTAGTTGTTTTTCTTAATGATTTCCTCTAAGGAACCTTGTTTAAGCAAAGAAAATTTGAAGCGTAAACTTTAAAAATACCTAACACACATATGTATCTTTGGCAGGATTCAAGCACAGAAAAGAGGGAATAGATAAACTGACAGATGGAAAAGGATGCAGCTGAAGGAATTGATCAATGAAGGGGCCTCTCTAACATGTGAGGCTGTGTTATACTCACTAGCTTTGCTTTCGTTTGGATTATAATGTCAAAATAACGAAAATAACTGAAGCACAGACAGTCATACTTGAAGGAAATGATATATTTGTGACAAATTAACCATTTCCCTACTTGAGAAGAAAGTACCTTAGGCACAAGCTAGATGGTGCTAGAGCATATGGCTAAGATGATGGTCACCTAACAGCTGCGTGAAATGAAAATATGGTGACCAAAACAAACTTTACTAAGGGAACCTCTGCAGTGTTAGAGGCTTTTTAACACCTGGTTTTTTCTGCTGCTTTTGTTCTGGCTGTATAAGACTTGTTTCTACATCCCTGAGCCTCTCAAAACACCCTGTCAAATGTATCAACTTATAGAAACTATTCTTTGATATTCTTATTTTGCACCATTCTTTGATATTCTTTTTTTTAACTGATTAATACAGACAACCCTGCTCTGGGATTTGAAGTAAGGTCGGTTTTGTCTCTATCTTTCACTTCTCTGTTTGCATTACATCAGGAGAGCAGTCAGACATTCCCCATTGCCAAAGGGCAGTGCTGCTCGGTATGGAGCTTGCAAATGTGCATTGTGGAGCAAGTGTTCAAAAGCATTCATGGGACCGAAGAGCATCGTTCCCATTGAAAACCAGTGGGAGCTGTACTTAGGAGTTTCCTATGCTGCAGAGCTTCCCCCAGCATGCTTGTGTCTGTACTTCCCCTGTTCAAACTTAGGGAAAAAAACACCCATGGCTGTGATTTAAATGATTAAGTGATTTTTAGAAGTTTTGACATGCTTAAAATATGAATTCGTTTGACCTGAGGAATGAAAGAATGTGACTCTTTCAGCTGTAACTACAGTCAAAAATTTGTGACCCTAAATGTAGTCAGAGGATCTCCTAATGCCTCTGGGGCCTGTGCTGCTGCTGTGCATTTTGATAGCGCTTCAGGGTGATTTACACCATGCAACAGAGCCCAGAGTGCCTTTGATTGGAAACATGCATTTGCTTCAGAGTAGAAAGGAGAGGGAAATAGTAACGTGCAAAGTTGAACAATTCTTTTTTTTTAAAATAAGATTTTTTTTATTTTTACAGATTTTGAAATGCAAGATCTTTGCACTTTTTAAAGCACAGCCTATGAAGACTTTAAGGTGCATATAACTTCATCTATATAAGAAGTTGAACAGAAAACAGAGACCATTCACTTAGGTAAAAATCCCTTATGTTTTAAGATTTCATACTTAGTACCTTTGTTCATATTTGTACAACTTTGTCGGTGTGTGGCAGACACGGCAATGTCCCTACACTGAAATGTGATGTGATATGATGTGATGTGATGTGATGCACGGAGCACTGTATGGTGAGTCAAGAGGAATTTCTCCAGGCTCTCCCCTTGACTCGCCATATGATATTTTGCAGGACTTAGCTCTGCTATTCTTCATTTACAAAATGTTATAAAAATGTTTTCCTAGCCACATAGAGTGCTGCAACATGTATGGGTCACTGAGTGTAGCAAAAGGAGTAAAACTGGAAAAGCTGAGTATGTTTGATGCATGCAAATATGCCTGGAGGTTAATAATTTAATTGGCAGAGTGCCCTATTTTCCTGGCTCATGGGCCTGTTTAGTGAGTTGCTTCAGTGCCTGACATAGTGGCCCACTGCTGTTCAGACACCATTGTACATCTGGTGAACTGAGCAGTGCTGCTCCATCTCTCGAACCCCTTTAGTGAATGTGTCAGAGCTGAGGTGATGCCTAAATTCTCAGCCAAAGAGCTGTGCTTTTGTCTGAGGCTGGAGGTCATGCTGGAAGAGGTCCTTTTTGCAGTGTGCAAGGTGATGGGTGAGCACAGTAGGAAACGGCTGTAAAGTGTGGAAGAAATAGTGCTTGCAGAGCACTGGTGCTGCTCTGTGAGGTGTACACGTGGGAATATAGGTCAGTGAAATATCCAGAGGGGTTGCACAGCTGCAAAGGGCATATTTACACATGCAGGGTACAGATGGCCGGCTTGAGCTAGAGAAAGCTGCTGCTGAGCAGCCTGGTGTGTTCCTGGGAAGGGGGTGCCAACACTCGCTGTCGAAGCCTGCTCCTCACAAATAGCTACAGTGCTTTGGTCCAGAGCAGTCCTCAGGCTGGAAGGGTTATTTTGTCTCTGGAGTGGAGTGTCATCTGTGACACAGGACTGTGGGGCATTAGGATTGCCCAGGTCCCATGGCTCCCCTGCAACTCATGGCAGGGCTATGTGCCTGGTTCTTGGAACTTCATTGGGCTTTGTCACAGTGAATGTGAGCAAGGTGAGGCTTGAGGGTTAGAGCAGATATTGTCTGTGTTTTCCGGCTGTATCAACTGATCTAACAGTCATGGGCTTGGATCCACAAGCCTTTTTCATGCCTGAAGCAGCGGCCGCCAATTTTGCTCTTATGCAAGCCAAAACATCTTCATTTTCATCAGCTGGTGAAGTATTTGTAGGTTTGTACTATGAGATGTCCCAAGTTTCATGGTCCTTTCCTGCTTACATGTGTTTGCAGCTTCTTGTAAAATGTCTCTATCCTTTGCTGCTTGTGTTTGTTTGACTGCCATGATTACCCTGGTACCAAACAAGCTCATGGATGAAGGGATCGAAGGGATTGAGAGCAGCCCTGTGGAGAAGGACTTGGGGGGGCTGGTGGATGATATGTGCCAACAATGTGGGCTTGAAACCTGAAAGCCAAATATATCCTGGGCTGCATCCAAAGCAGCATGGCCAGCAGGGTGAGGGAGGACATTCTGCCCCTCTGCTCTGGTGAGACCCCACCTGGAACACTGCATCCAGCTCTGGGATCCACAGCACAGAAAAGATATGGACCTATTAGAGGAAGTCCAGGCTACAGCCATGGAAATGGTTGGTGGGCTGGAGCACCTCTGCTATGAGGAAAAGCTGAGAGAGTTGGGGTTGTTCATCTGGGGCAAAAGAAGGCTCCAAACTCCAGGGAGACCTTATTGCAGCTCTGCAATACCTGTAGAGGGCTTATAAGGAAGATGGGAACACACTGTTTGCTAGGATCTGCAGTGATAGGACAAGGTGTAATGGTTTTAAACTAAAGAGGGGAGCTTCAGATTAGATATAAGGAAGAGGGTCTTTATGATGAGGGTGGTGAAACACTGGAACAGTGTCCCCCTTGCCCAAGTTTGGAAGGCACATACAGCTCAACAGGGAGTCTCTCTGTCAAGACTGTTGAAAGTCTTTGGTCTGAATGTTATGTGATGCTAGCCAAGCAGATGTGTAGCTGGCAAACTTGCCTTACTCTGTTGTTCTGTCCTCTGCAGAACATGGAAAACACAGTCCTTTGCCTCTTTCTGGAGGAGAACTTGAGGCTGTGGGGAAAAGAGTTTGCTGATCGTGCAAGCCAGATGTTCCCACTTGGCATTCAATATGTCTACCTGTCCATCTTAGAGTGAAGCTACAAGCTTGGGTTCAGCGGCAGCCCTTCTGAGTTTGTTGCCTGTTCTGGTTTATGAAATAAGCTCAATAAAACCTATTCCATATGTTTATTTTACCAGAAAACCTATTTGTTTATGATACCACAATTGAACATGTTCATGGATATTTAATCCCTTCCAGAATAAGGCAAAGATTTGCTCTACAAGAAATTTTACATCTAATGTTAGTTCTGCCTTAGTCTGGATTATGTAAGCGCTGACAAAATTAATTTGGTGGTTTATTCCTGCTGTGAACAACTCAGGGTTTTCCTTTAGGGATTCTGAGGTTGTTCTTACCTAGTAATTAAATCTTAATCATGTTTTTGTCAAAAGCAGTATATTTGCCTTGCAAGGGGGGAGATCTCTCTGTATCTGTCTGTCCATCCTTCTCCTCCCAGTTGTGTTTGCCTTGTCAGTTTTTCAATCTCTGACTCTGCAAACTGATACCTGGATCCGCTGTGATTGAACAATCCCTGTTCCGCATCCTGCCAGAAGTCATTTTGTTTTGTTCCTCTGGCATCCAGAGGAGGTTTTCCTTCTCGGGAATGACACGCTTTCTCTGCCAGGAGCCACAGCCACACAGTGTGACTGGCACAGGGCCATCACGTGCAGTACCTGCCTGCTGCCGAGCAGGGACATGCAGCTGAAATCAAAGGACTCCAAGCAGGAGGCCCTGAAGAGCTCCTGCTTTTCATCCATCTCGAGGGATTTCCTGGCAGAGTTACCTTGTGTAAATTACTTCTGTCCTTGTAATAGCCAGCCTGGAAAACCATACGTGCGTGACAGAGCAGGGAAACTTGCTAGATTTAGAAAAAGATAGTATGTAATGTGGTGTGCAGATGTATTTGTGTATATTGTCCTGTTGTGTAATTAATCCCATATGTATCCTACTCTGGATTCTGGTATCATATTTGTATTTCCAGGACTTGAGTCCTTTCTTTGTTCTCCCCAAACCCACAGAATTGAAAAATCAATGAGGTTAGAAAAGACCTCGGAGATCGTCAAGTCCAACCAACAACATAACACCACCTTGTCAACCAGACCATGGCACTGAGTGCCACATCCAGTCTTTCCTTTAACACCTCCAGGGATGATGACTCCATCACCTCCCTGGGCAGCCCATTCCCATGCCCAGTCACCCTTTCTATGAAGAATTCCTTCCTGATGTCCAATCTAAACTTCCCCTGGTGTGGCTTAAGACTGTGTCCTGTTGTCCTGTTGCTGGTGTCCTGGGAGGAGAGATCACCTCCCACCTGGCTACAACCTCCTGGCAGGTGGGTGTAGAGAGTGAGAAGATCTCCCTTGAGCCTCCTCTTCTTCAGGCTAAACAACCCCAGCTCCCTCAGAGGCTCCTCATAGGACATGTGCTCCAGATCTTTCATCAGCCTTGTTGTCCATCTGTGGACATGCTCCAGCATCTCCACATCCTTTAAATGTTCTTTAGTGTTATTCTGAAAGAATTCTGCATTCTTCTTGAATGTCATATTACTATTATTATTTTGTTTCTAGAAACACTCATAAAAGCCATGTGTTCTTTCAGGAAGGGGAATGGTTATCTTATTGGTTTTCAACATCATCACCATCACCAGAACATGCTCTGTGCTACTGGCTGTGTCAAGATAATCTTCAAAAGCATGAACTCAGTAAGTTCTACAAAACCTTTTGTAGAGTTAAGTTTGTAGATTAATTAACTACCATGAAAAAAAGGCAACACCAGAAAAAGTAACAAAATCTGATGACCTTTTCTGTCTCTTGCTCAGACTACTACATATATATGTCCTAATGACAAATCTTTAAAATTAGACATGGATTTTCTTGTAGCTAAGGAGAAACTATGACAACATAATCTATTTGAATGGAGTTTTCTTTTAAGTGTTTCCATTTTGGAACCATATTCTAGATTATGAGGCTTTCAAATGTAATGTACAAACCTTTTGTTTTCCCAGTCAAGAGTCAAACATATATGTGTATGTATGAATGCTCATTTCTGTACCAATTTCTTGATTTTTACTTTTAGGAGTACGCGTAAATGTTGCTAGATGTGAAATATTTAAAGCATGAAGGGCTGAAAAATGGGGTTATATCACCTAACTTTATCACAGTTTTGTCCTTTGCATGACTCAAGGACATACTCTGCTATGCAAATTACATGCATATTCTTGGAGAAACCTTTTCTTTTTCTTTCTTTGTTTCATTTATTTTTGCAGACATAGTCCACACGATGGTAATAAAAATTAAGCCTCTGTAGAGTTTTGCTAGGAAGATTATTGGGATACTTTCCCATTCTTCTCTTGTTTGTCTTAGAGGATTTGAGGGGGATTTGGTTTGGTTCTGGTTGCCAGTGACACGTGCATTGCAGATGCCAGAAAGACCATCAGGAGACTCAGACACTGTCATGCAGGACCTACCAGTAGTGACAACTGCATGTAATTTACAGAAGTTCTTCAGTAATTCCTCCTGTTCTTGTCAAATGAGTTTGTGAAAATGGACCAAAATGGTGGCTTCCACTGCTCAAACCAGTGACCAGTGTAAAGGAATAAAGCTCTTTTTTTGTGAGTCAAATTGTCTGCAGCACATGCCAGTGTTCAGAGTTGTGGCACCAGAGAAGATCATTTCAGTATGGAGCATGTTGCAAGGAGAAGCTTCTGTCACCCATTCTGAAAGATCAAAAGCCTTCAAGATGTGCATGTGTTTCACAGTCAGCAGGAATTGGTTTAATGTCAAGCCTTGGTATGAGATTGAGTTTGGATTTCTTCTGTCTGAAGTAACACAGCATTTAAGATTTACCTAGTTTATAGTGTTAAGAATTGCATTCAAAGTAATTTACAGAATGACTAGTACAAGAATTAGTTTCCTTCAGGCAGTCTTGTTGGGCAAATGCACAGAAAAAGGAGATGCTGCCTTCACTTCACCAGTGGTAGGATCCATACCCTATTCTCTAGCTTGGATAAACTTCCTTATGCTATGTAGGGCATTCAGCTTCTTTGAGTGCCTTTAAAAATGGTAATATTGTGACAATATTATGTGACGCCTCTAGGTGTGTTGGAGTTTCCTCTGGATTTTCACTCTGAGCAACCTGCTTATGTCCTCTCCCACCCATGGACCATCAGAGTCTTCTTCAGTCCTCCTCTTCCCACATTTCCCTGTCTTCCTCTGGCTCCCAAAAGCCATCTCCAGGTGCCGCCCTCCAAGTACCTAGCCAATACCAGAAGCCAAGTAAGCTGCAGCTGGTTTGACTCAATACTTTTGCTCTCATTTTTTGACCTCCAGGTTGCACTCAAGTCAGCCACTTCTGCTTTGCCCCTAATGCAGCACTGCACTGCCTTGCACTCTGTTCAGCAGGATAATTAATGCCATTTAAGAGAGTATGGTCATTTTTCTGGTGATTAAAGAGACAGAAGTTGAAGGGTGGCCAGTAAAATCCACACTGGTCAGTGCCAATATCCCAGTGAGAACCCTGGCAATGCCATTATATCCTTAGTGGATTCCCTTTGAGTCAGCCATGAATGCATAAGAATAAAGCTAGGATTCAGTTCCCCATTCAGTCCAGATCTAGAAATCCAGCTGAATGCTTTTTTGGTGGGTGGTGTGTGAGAGCGTTCTCTCGATGGTCAGATGATATACTTCAGGAGACTGGGTTGCTCATGGAACACATGCTTTATTCTCAGGGGTCGTGGGTGCCAGCGTTTGCCATCGGCTGCCAGCCCAGCTGCTGGCGTGGTTCCAAGAGAGCGAATTTCCTGTTACAATATATTTTATCCTATTCTGTGTTGAATATTCTATTTACAGTGACCAACCGGTGTGAGACACAAATCCTATAGAATTTACATACAGCCTATGAGAACTACTAGATTTGAATAAGGCACTTCCTTCTTATGCTAATTTCTATAATCCCTTCTTCCTGCTATCCTGCAGACCCTTTTTCTGCCTGGTCACTGGTATTGCTCAATATCCTGTCCCCTGGACTGGCATCCCTTCCCATATCAAAAGTGACTGTCATTTCTACCTCACTCACTGGCCCGATGTTCTCCGAACCTACTGCTAAACAATCATATTTATAAGGTTTCCCTGTATCACCTTCCCCAACAGTGGTGGGTATCGGATTCAAGCACCAGCAGGTCTTGAAACCACAAAAGGCACTCAGTCTTGCAGGTGCCTTTTGCACATTTGTGAAAGTCAGGCTCCTCTGGTGGAATGGGGAAGGTATTTTGAGGGATAATGTAAGGAGTGTGTGAGCTCCTGGAGAGATAATTGCCTGCTTATGGAAGTGGACTGTTTTCACTGCCTGCAGTTTTTATCTGTGTTGTACTTAGGTGAGGATGAGGAGAAGGCAAAGTCAAGGCTCTTTGTGTTGGTTACGATTAGGCAGTGGATTGCTCCAGTATTACTCATGTGATGGGGCAGTGGCAGCAGGAGGGATGAGAGTTAACTGCTCCTGCCTGGTTTCCTGCCTCTTAGGATAAATCTACGGCTTACATTTTTTTCTGCAGCCTTCATCATGATGACATTGATGTGAGTCTGTGCTGACTTGCTTTTTCACCGCAAACACAAACAGCGCTTGATGTGCATATTGCCATTTTCACAGCCCATATGGTCTTCTCAGGTTCCCCAGGTGCTTGGCAGAAAGGGGTTTTTCAGCTGCAGCTTTAATTCATGGCACCCTGGGGAGTCAGGGATGGTCCTCCAGGAGGGCAAGCAACTAATCTCAAGCCTAGTACTAACCTCTATCTGGGATGATCTAGTCATTGGCAATGTGGAGCATGGGAATAACTTAAGAAAAAAAATAATCTCCCTGAGAAAGGAACAATGCCTGAAGTTACTGTCAAACTGCATGTCTGTAACAGAGCCCAGCTGGATCTTTGGGGCTGTAGACTTTTACAGCCAGCTCCCCCTTAAACATGAAGGTGGAGCTGGCTGTCCAGAGGAAAAGGCAATGAAGTGCAAAAGCTTCAAAGGCTTCAGCTATTGTTTTTTATTACCTGGGATCAACTTCCTTAGAAGTGAGACTTTCTGGATAAATGAGCCTAGGAGACACAGGAATTTCTGCCAGTACAGAGAGGCTGTGTAATCAGTCACATTAAGTTGAGCTAAGTGAAGCATGAATGAGGCCTTTACGATTCATTCAATGTTAATCACATTGTTAGCTAGAATAACAAAACTGACTATGTAGAAATCCAGTCTAACTTCCTTTTGTTGTAAAGTTAATTCAACCATGTTGTCATTGCATAGAAGTTCCGTCTTCCTAAAAGATCTTTGACATTGCCTTAACATCTCTTTCATAAGTTTAATTCTCCCAATTGAATATTGTTTTGGTATTTAGCAGAGAAAACCACTCCACATACTTTGTGAAAATAAACTTCTAATTCTCTGTATACCCTTGAAAAGGGAGACTACCAAACATGCATCTGGGCAGAGTATGATAACTCTGAAATAATAAGGAATAATCAGGTGAGAAATTGTAATATATATAGTGACATAGACATTGTCCAAAAGGTAAAATCACATGAGAAATATTAAGTATATCTCTCCAAGAGATGAGACAGACAGCTATGTGTTTATACTTATTTCAAGCGTGAGAGAAAACAAGGCTTGGAAAAGATGCCTTAATTAATGTTATTTAATCTGTATTTTCACTCAATTACTAATTAGATCATACGTATTGCCTCAACTTTGGCTAATGATGGTTCCTCCGTAATATGTCCTTAAAATACAGAATCACACTTAGGAAAAGGTTTAGGTCAATTAATCGAAACAATGTCACTTGTGATGACTTTTGATGATGACATAATCAAATAAGTTGAAAAATACAATTATATCCTATTTTCAAGTCTGACTTTTGAGTGTGCCTTATGCCCTCTGCTTAAAATATTGCCTCCAGATATCCTTGCACACCTCATACGCAAAAGCACAAAAATATATATACACAGACACAAAATTCACTGGCAGCCAATGCATCTAGCTTTCAGCCAACTGCACTTGTGTGGTGTTTGTTCTTAGTAATTTAGTGCTATTTCTTTTGTTTCAAATTCATATAATGTTGAGTTTTCACCACAGAAGCAAACGAGGTCATATTCAACTGGTTGCTCAGATCAAGGTAGAGAATGCAACTGAGACATCCCAAGTGCCAGTATAACTGTCTTCTCCAATAACCATCTTCACCAAATCTACCTTGTGCTTAAGCTGAGTTAAAAGTGCAGGGGGACAGCTGGGTCTGCCCTTTCCACCTTGCACTCACCTCTGTGTGGGTATCAGTAGCTGCACTATGGTGCCACGCTGTCATGAAATAATTAACAGATGTCTGGGAGAGATTCTCAATAACAGGTTGTTGTCACTGTTTTGTGGATGTAGGAACTGCCTTCCAAGATAATCCCAGTCCATATCTAGGTCAGCGTCCTATGTTCCATACTGGTCAATGTTGCTGGGAAAAATGCCCATAAATGCTGTAATAACATGTTGCCCGTGTGTTCCCCTTGACCTATGTGTGATGCCTGAGTACTAATAAAGCTCTTATCTTTTTCTCCAGTGTGTTGAGGAAAATGAGAATGTTTTTGTAAGTTGTATTTTAGGGAAAGTGTTGTGAGGACTGTCTAATGCTGCTGAGGTTTCTGAGTGCTACAAAAATATGACATATTTATAAGCACATTTCAGTTGTAATGCTAATCAACTGAGGCTAACATCTGGAATTTTGTTAAGGGAAGACTTATAATCCTACAATGCTTTTTAAAGTTGTTTTCCTGCATACATCTATTACTAGGCTTATTGCCTGCTATATGGTCCCCAGTACTCCCAGCACTGGAATTTTCATGTGTGGGTGAGGGTCAGTTTCTCACTGGGTGGGCAGGGGTGTCTGCATCCTCATCTTCAGGTGCTCCTGGTGAGACTGCAGCTCCAGCCCTGTGAATGGGAGGGGTGTGAGGTGAGCCATGCTGGAGACCTCTAGCCTAGCAGCTCAGTCATGAGCCGCCACAATCACCTCTAATCGTCCATCAGGTGCTTTAGCACGTAAAGGTAAGTACGAGGTCAGATGGTTTCCAGATCTTGTCTGTTGGCATTTTGGCTCAGGTGTTGCATTTTTTATTGTTAGCTGGTATTACATTTGCCTGTTTGTGTTCCAGAAGTATTTTAATTTGCTATTTCAAAGTCCCCTAAGTGACTCCATTTAAGTTGCCATATCCTTTTCATGGTCGTGACTTATTTCTCCTCTTCTCTTTGACTTCAGATTTTTTTTTTTAATGGAGCTTTTTGGCTTTGCACCTCAGTGCACAGAGTATAATGGATATTGGGAATTCTTTTTCTGCAGCAGAGGAGGGGAGATCATTGTTCACCTCTGGAGAGGTCATGGCTGGGTGAAGGCCGGTAGACATGACCAGCATCTTTTCACACTATCCTTGAGCAGTTTCGTGTGACAGAGGTGACCTCCTTTGTCCCTCAGGATAAATCTGGCTGCTTCTAACTCATTCCCATTTTGCAAGAAGCTGGGGACAGAAACTGTCCTCAAGAAATTTTGTTATGGAAATGTAGTTGGGGCTTTAGTTATTTTGTTTAATAGAGTTCTTAACAGATAGAATCAAACGTCCAAAGTTCTTTTAGTTTTGACTAAATGGTATAAGGTTAATTAATTGCCAACTGATTTTTGCAAACAATATTGGGGAACAGGAATTATGAAACATAAAATTAGGTGTTAAGTTATCAATCTTCAAAATGATTGGTTTTAATCATGTGCCTTTTAATTAATCTGCAATTGTTGCTTTGTATTTAAACTTGTATTGTGATTGCTAAATTCTAGTTAAAGAACAATATATTATTTAAAATAGAAGAAGGGAAAACAATCTGCTCTGGTAATGTCTTACTTCAAGTATATATTTCTGCACCCCTGCCAGTGCTAGCCCCATCTGACATCAGTAATATTTTCTGTTGGGAGAAAGACTGCTTCTCACCGAGATGTAATTAAGCAGTAAATTAACCTTGGTCACGCAAACAATTAAAACTCTGGAGCTCTTTGCTGGTGTATGCAGTGACACATTCCCAAGCTGAGCGCAGAGGGTGTGCAGATCTCCACCAGCCCTGCCTGGGGCAGACCCTTGGGGCATGAGTGTGAGATGGAGAGCCCTCCTATGCCCACCCTGCTCTCCTTCCAGGGCTGTGACAAGGGTGTGCTTCGGCACTGAGGAGCACGGCAAGCCCATAGCTGATCTCATGTGGATGGAAAAGCAGTGGAATTGGATACTGTAGCCCCCTTGGTATGTGTCTTTTGACATGTCTTCTTAGGCAAGTTAACTTTTAGGTTTTCATTGGTCAAGAAGAATATGTAAGGCATATAGTGGCTAATACATTGCAAACAGGAATAGAGAAATTAGTTTTATCATTAAAGAAGGTGACAGGTGATACAGGGATGCTCAGCAAGCAGGATTTTGGAGAGGCAGAGCATGAGAGGGCAGTGAATGAACCATCCTGTGCATAGGTTAGGAGCAAAGGTTGCTGCCCCTTGTTAATTTTCACCCACAGCTGTCACAATGGGACAGAGTATCATGGATATTATTCTGTGTGTCATTCAACCACAGTCAAGGAAGCCTCTTGCAAAAGCTGGTATTCTAGAAACACTCTACTGCTTCCTATTTTGGCAGAGAGACCAGGAATGAGCAAAGAGAGATTTTTTGTGCTCTGAAAGCCACAGCCTTTCCTCTAAGACATGGAAACATGAAGATGAGTTAGTTTGCAGGAGCTGATGCTGCACTTGTGTCTCTGTAACGCATCTCTGAATAAAGGAGCATGGCTTCCAGCACTGTGGTTTCAGCACTTTGCCTACTTCAAACACAATGACAGGTGTTGTTTTGAATTAGTGGCAAAGTAGTCATCATCAAAATTACTTACACTATGATGGGGTTTAGCATTTACCAAGAGCTATGTATCTTTGGTATGGTTATCAGTATTTAATCTGGAAGATTGGATTGCCTCAGCAGAAAAATTGACATTGAACTGCTTTCTGGATTCTCTCAAGCACCGTAAAACACAATTATCTCTAATCAAGCACTCTGCAGATAAACTAGAAAACTAATTACTCTCAAATATGATCCTTACAATCTTGTAAAAGCACTGAAATAGCTCCTGTAACCTAAAAATCCCAGTGAGAACAATTTTTCTTATTCTACATAGTTACTTGAGGCCAAGCCTATAAGTTGTTTAGTTGAACTTCACCTCAGTGGTATTCAGATTAAAAACAAAAAATTGATCATAGTGTTTTTTCTGCACTCAGCCAGCCTGGCAGGATTACCTTTCCCATGAGGCTGCTGAGGCTCTGTCGCACAGAGCCAATGCTTTGAGGTTTGAAGTGAGTCCAATCTCTCAGTGGTCACCATGTCTCCACAATTCTAAGGGGAAGAGCTCCTCTGGAGCTGCGGCTGTGTCCTTTCTGTGAGCTTAGAGGGAAGGGTTTTTATTAAACTGAGTAGCTCTGATGCCTTGACTGGATTGTGGAAATAACTTGGCTCAAATAAAGGAGGTAGGCAATAGGCAAAGCAAACAGATTTTGCCACCTTTTTCTTCTAATCAAAAGAGAAAGGAAATAATTGGTTTTGAAACTGGCACTGTTCAGCAGGCCACTGCTGTTCCTGCAGCACTTCCACCTTCTGTAGGTGAGCCATGGAATTATTTGCTCAGAGTATAAATCATCTCAAAAAGGGGTGATAAGACAATAGATCCATAGTTGGCAAATGACATCAAATATTTAACTTAGAAAAGAAAATAAAAGAAAATATGCAAATACTCAATTTATTATTCATTGGCACCATCTATTCCCCCTTAGAGCACGGAGATTGGGAAGAACAATTAACTAAGGTCTTTTTTTTGGTGTGTGTTAGGGAGGAGCACAACCCTTTCAGGTTAAAACACACAGTAGAGCCAAAAAGTATTTTTGTCGCTCTTGGATGATGAATGAGAGCAAGCCCTAATCCTACCTCTTGCAGAGAGACAAAATTTGCTGCATCTTTGTGCCATGGGGTGGCCTGGCCCTCACCATGGGACAGGACTCAGCCTGGCGTAGCACTGAGCAGCTGTGTCCCAGCTGAGGTGACAAGGTCTGGGATCAGTGTTTGCACTGGTGAGCCAGCCAAGACCTTCACAAGCTGCTGACAGGAATGATTTGAACAATTAATTTGCCCCGGGGGATGCTGGATTAATTTGCAGATGGGAAGGAGGGAAAAAGCTAGATGTGACTGACGACAGAACACAGAAAACCCCTAGCTGATGTAGTTAGTGATTTAAAAAAACAACTTAAGTGCCAGACTGTGTAAGGGACAGAGTGGAAAAAAAAATTACATGAGGTTATTATTTTTCCTTTCAAGGACTTTGCTGTCCACTTTACTAGGTACATGACTACTGTTCTCTTTGCCTGTTGTTTAGAAGAGCAGAGAGTGGTCTGCACCAGGCTATAAAAATTATTGAGAGCAGGAAAAGATCTCTGGGAAATACAACAGAAAAATAGACTTTTTCAGCTAGGGTGGAGATGAATGCAGGGACATGTGGAAGGATGTACATTAACAAATAGTACAAAGAAAGCAAATTGGCCCAACTGACTTTCCTTCTAGTACTACCATAAGAGGGGATTTTGTAAAATGAATCCATTAATGTAAAATGAAAGACTTAAAAGAAAGTGTTAGCAATCTCAGAGAAAGGAACAAGCCCAATGTATTTCAAAAGCCCTGCATATCCTAAATCGTCCAATTATACAGGCTTTGCAGCAATCATATCACTAGCACAATATTACCATTTTACAAAATATCACATTGAAATACGGCTCTTTTTTGTGATTACGTGTTTCAGTAAAGAGTAGAGTGGTTTTATAATTGGAATAGCCTTAATGTTCTCCATCTCCACTTCAAATATGTAATTGTGCATTTGTTTGATAACTGGCTAGGGGCAAACACTGCAGAATTTTTCATCCTGCCTTCTAAGAGAAAAGAAATAAAATATGTCAGAGATATTTTTGGTTGAGTGTTGGGGAAGGTGATACAGGGAAATGTTATAAATGTGATTGTTTAGCAGTAGGTCCAGAAAACATAAAGCCTGTAAGTGAAATAGAAATGACAGTAACTTTTGATATGTGAAGGTATGCTAGACCAGGAGACAGGATATTGGGCAATACCTCTGACCATGCGGGAAGGGGCCTGCAGAGATGGCAGGAAGAAGGGATTATAGAGATTAGCATAAGAAGGTAGTGCCTTATTCAAATCTAGTAGTTTTCATAGGCTGTATGTAAATTCTGCAGGATTTGTGGGTTGCACCAGTTGGTCACTGTAAATAGAATATTCAACACAGAATGAGATAAAACTTACTGTAACCGGAAATTCGCTCTTTTTGGAACTCTCTTTGGAACCCTCTTTGGAACCATGCCAGCAGCTGGGCTGGCAGCTGATGGCGGACACTATCACCCATGACCCTTGCAAATAAACCACGTGTTCCATGAGCAACCCTGTCTCCAGAGCTCTCTCAACCTACTGTCGCAGCGTGCGTCTAATAGTTGAGATGTTGGTGAAATCCAACACACAGCTCTTGAGAAACAAAGGGGCTTTTGGTGAGGGGCCATGGGGTGCATGATTGATCTGCCAAGGCAGTACCATGGGGCAGGGACACAGCCCTCATATGTCTGTGACCAATAAGCAGTGGCTTTTCCTTCTTGATATTCACTGGAGAAATCATTTGGACCTTTGCAGTGCTGTGGAAAGGCTACATCTTGTTTCAGACCTGAGGAGCACTTTGGCATCATCAGAAGAATGGATCAAATCAGAGGTCCCTCACTCCTTGGTTTTAGTCTCAAGCATTTCACTGTGTCCCCCCGTGGTTACTGGGGGGTTTCCAGTGCCTTTCAGTGCCATCCAGCAAAGTCCATGTCCAATATTTTTTGGTTTTTTTCTAGATGACTGATGAATATGGGGGAGTGCACAATGTGACAGAGGTCCTCCCTCCTGCAAAATGGAGAGGTCTGCAGAGCTGAGCCTCCCCCCGTTTCCAACCAAACCTGTCCAGTGAGGTTTTTGCATAAAAGTAAGCAAATCGATCCACTTTTTTTTTTTTTTTTCTGCTCAGTACTTTCATAGATATTTCTCTAGAATTGCTCCACTGGTCAATTAAAAAGTGTTTTTATTGTTGTCATACTGTAATGTGATTCCCTTTTGGGATGTTTTTATGTACCTTTGAAAGTAGAACCAAACCAACTACAGTTGGTTTCTTGAGACTGAAATTGTACAGGCTGCAGAGATTATTTCCCCCGTCTTCCTTTTTCATTTTAAATTGGTTTCTGATCTCCCAGAGACTGCTTACCTGGAACAGTAATTTTTGAAGTGTCACACATTCTACTGTTTCCATTTTCATTTTGTTGGGTTTTCCCCCCTGAAACATGGGAGTAATTCCTAGCAATTAGTGCAACAGTTCATGCCAAAGCTAGTAAATTAAAGGCTTGAGCTAAAGCGTGAGGTAATCTCTCTATTTTTATTCATCTTTCTATTTTTATTCATCTAGTAGTAAGTACAGATGTCAAAAGTACTCCTCTAGTTCCCACTCCGTGCTCAGCAGGAAAGAGGCAGAGGCACCCACAGAAGGCTATTTAACCTGCAAATCTGAAACCCTTGGAGATGAACAGTCATTTGGAGATGCTCTCTTTCTCCTTTGCCAGAAGAGGAAGCTTGCGTGATTAGATTAGACTAATCTAGCCTACACCTAGGTAAAACAAGTACCATCCCAATTTACCAGTTTACTGACACACTTACAAAGGTCTTTTGACCACAAGGTTGTGCAATGTCTCGCTGGCCAGAGTGTTCATTGAGAATGCTCACAATAATCCTGGTTTGATACCTGGACTGGAATGCAAAAATTATTTAAGGGGAAAAACCATCTCATAACAATGTTAAACAAAAAGTGCTGCCTTACTTAAATAAGACTAAGTACCATGATGTTTAAATTTAATTAAAATGTCTCATTTTCAGAAGCAATTGTTTCTTTTTTTTCCCTGACTTAATCCCTACTATATATGTCATTTGTACAAAGAACAAATTAAGGAGATTCAACAAATATTCTTCAACGGAAATTGAATTTAGCCAAGCATAGAAATGACAGTTCAAAAGGCTAAAACTCAGTTGTTTAAAACCCAGTTCCTCCTATAAAGATATATAGCATCCCTGGATGAGACTCTATTTAGTACAAAAAGAAGGTTTTGAAAGTTTGAGGGGTTTTTTTTGCTCTTCTGCCTTGTCCTATGTTACTTTCTGGAGGCTCCCCTTAACCTTCTCCTTTTGGCAGTAAGACCCTGAGATTAAGAAACTCTGGGGGTTCATAGCATAAGAAAGTCATTTTCCAGCCAGAGTTAATCTCAAGCACAGGACCCTTGGGGGAATTGATACGGTGAGGTGAGCTTTATTTTAAAAAAATAAAAGCATGTAATTTTATAACTACTTTTTGTATCTAAATATTCATAGGCCACAGCAAGATACCCCAGCAAAAGCCATTAAGAAGACACTAGAAAGTTTTAATCTTTCTTTTCTTTTTTTTCCCTCTTCTTATTGTTGTTTAGCAGCTGCTTCAAGCCAGAGTCTCAGAGTCTCTAGGTAAAATGTCCTTTGGTTTTCTCCTCATTTGCAATCCTCACCATACGAAATACACAGCCATGGCTGGCCCCAGTAGATCATAGCTAAATCTCTTCTCTCAAATAGCAATGCAAGGTTTACCTTTTTTTTTTTTGGCAAGAAGTGATTTATCCAGAGTTTGACAACACATTACAAATCCATGAGTGGGGTCATTGCAAAGGGGACTTAGGTACTTCTCATCAATTTTGTACCTCCATCGCTTAGTTAGATGTGTTTGTCTGGAGTGCTTTTAATTAAAGTATCAGTCAAAACTACCCCATTTCTTGTTTGGGCTCAAAAATCCCTGGATGAAGGACTGCCCTGTCGGTCAGGCAGCAGGGACATGTTCTTGCAGCCCCTTTTTTTGTGACTTCTGATGCTGCACAGGGAAACTGCCTGTGTCTTGATCTGATTTAGATTGTTATGGGGTCTAGGGGAATGACATTCAGATCAAACACATTTTAAAAAACCCCATATGCCATGAATTCCAAACAAAGCTGAAATTTGCCTGGGATATAGTGTCACCAGCCTGTTGTGCTCTTCTGCAGCAGCCTGTAATTATATCTCTCCTCAAACTGTGCATACATCATTGAGGGGGCTGATATATAAATAAAAAGGTTGCATTAATTTCAAGCTACATTAGGAATGCAGGAGTAAAATAACCTGATAGAAGAAAGGGCAAAATTAAAATAAACTTGACTGTGAGGTTTCTAGGGAAATACAGAGTAGGGAGGAAAAAAATGACAGAAAGGAAAAAAGTTTGACATTGTTACATACAGCGTGTGGGCTCTGTGGCCTCCTGCAGGTGTTACTCTTGCAGAATCATAGAATTGTTTAGGCTGGAAAAGACCTTTAAGATCATAATGTCCAACAATAAACCCAGCACTGCCAAGTTCACCACTAATCGATGTCACCAAGTGCCACGTCCATGCATCTTTAAATACCTCCAGGGATGAGGAGTCACCCACTTCCCTGGGCAGGCTGTTCCAATCCTTGACAAGCCTTTCAGTAGATTTTTGTTAGTATCCAATCTAAACCTTCCCTGGTTTGATCATTACAGACTGGGCAAAGGCAGGGCTGCAAAGGCATAGTGAACCCCCTGGTTTTTTATCTTGTCTTCTTCAAGGTCATGAGGGAAATGTGATCACATGAAGCCCAGTGTGATTTTCTAAATTGCACTGGGTCTGCAAGGTGAACATGTTTTATGAAAATGGGTAGATGGAGCTGGCAGAGGCTATCAGGGAGGCGATGGATACTTTTGCTTTCCCTCTGCTATTTTGGAGTCTGCAGTTCAAAAGCTTTTGTGAGCCTGAGTACCAGCTATTCAAAATAGAGGATTATATTGGGACTGAAATTTCACATGATAAATCAAGGTCTCTTCCCACCCTCCCCATCTCACAGCCGGTCAGTTTATCTCTTGCATCTAAACACAGATATCCTTCATACGCTCCCAGGAGATGCTGATTTGGCTTTTAAAACAAGCTCTTTCAGGTTAAGGGACATTCTTTCATCTTTTTTATTTTTCCATGTCTGCTGTGTATAACCACGAAGGAGGTGACTGTATTTTTCAAACTAGCATGTTACAAGTTAAGCTTTTAAAGCCATGATTAGGCACACAAATAAGAGTGATTCAGTTCCTGGAAGAGCTGAGTGTTCACATATTCTGCTGAAATTCCAAAGATGACCATTTTGGCTAGGAGAGAATGTATGCTATATACAGAGGTTTTTAAAACAAACCAAATCAATTCTAATCTTACATGTTTAGATCTCAAGGCCCTTGTTAGAAGAAAGGAGAGCCAGGATAAGTTACCTGTCAGGTGTGCAGCCATGTCCTTCTCAGAGAGACACCTGTCCCAGAGGTGGTCAGAAGTTGGTCTTGCTGCTATATTTTTCTTGAGCTCATACACCAGATCTAACTTTCCCGGCTGGGAACCAAATGAGGTTCTCATCAACATCACCCTCCTGGAAATCTCCCTCCAGGTCTTTGTCTCTTTTCCTGGAGGCAAAGCCTGGTCCTCCTGCCTCTAGAAAGGGAGCTGGTGTCTAGAGCCAGGAGGTAGGACAGGGCTGAGGTGGGGTCCCACAGAGCACTGCTGTGCATGGGGGGTGCAGCACCAGCAGGGGAGTCAGGAAGGGCTGACAATGTTTGGGCAGTGAAAGCTTCAGATGAGCAGGAGAGGTGAGACCTGGCCTCAAATCCCCATCCTGCTTCATGTAGGGGAGCACTGTGTAGGGCAACAGTGCTCTGACCACCCCAGAGTCCCATGAAAGTATGAACTGGTGGTTATCCCATGTTTGGGGGCTTTCCTGTGCCTTTTCTGAATGTGCAAGGCTTTCCTCGTAATCTGATCCCAAATCTGACTGGAATTCAAGTTTTTATTTTCTCTCTTACATACTTCAGTATTTGAAGTGAATTAAACAGAAACAAATTCCCGTTTAGTTTTAAACGACTGTGGCATTAGTGAGTTTTCTATGTGATGCAGTAACGCTTAATGAGTTACCAAGGGCAAGCAATGAGCAACCAAGTTTTTTCCTGCAAGGTGTTTTACAGAAATCCATTAAACCCTGAGTGTTGATAGATCATACTTTCCACTAGGGTTTAAGATTACATTTTTGCTACTTATGCAATGACTAGTGTTGTAGCCTATATTCAATTATGGGTATTCTATGGCAGGTTTTACTAGACTGTATATCCAAGTTAATCTCTGTAGCTTGATTGAATGGCACCAGTGAGAAACCTGACTCATGCAAGCTAAATTCTTGCTCCCCTATAAATACTTGAGAATTGGCTTTTTCTTGAGTGCCTGCAGGAGCCAATCCAAATATATTCTTCCTCTTGCAGAGGTTGCTGAAGGACATGGAAAGTTTACCTCTGGAATAACTGCACATGACTGCAGAAATACTGAAGTAACAAGTGATTGTTTGGGAAAACGTGTCAATGTTTTCTCTGCTTTCTTTCTTTTCTCATCGTCTGTTGCTTGCTCTTCTCCACATCAGTCTCTTTAAAGAGGGAGCTGTTCCAGCTGCATCAAAATAATTTTCTTTTAAGGGTACATGTTTTTCTTTTGTTGATCAAAAGCAATTAGAGCAAGAAGAGCTGACAGTTTCACTGAACTGTCAAGGAAAATACCGTAATGAACAGTTCATTTTCGAATAACCAATTCTCCCATTAAATTATAGCCCTGGAGGGAGAAGAATTGCATGAGGACAAGAAGTATTGTTTATAGCAGCATTTATATATTGATCGTTTGATATTTTCTAGGAACACAGTGGTATCAGCAATTTGACAAGAATGTTGGAAAGAGTGAAAGAGGCTGCACTGTACCAGGATCTGACCTCACACTGGTGACCACAAGAAGTTTCCTTCTCATCTCAGGAACATTTGCGTGTTTTGCCTGTCAGAGCATTGCTAGAAAGACAGACCTTTGTGAACTGCTATTAAAAAAATTGAATAAGTATGCCAAGCCTAGCTTACTGGTCTTAAATAATGTTATCTGTTAATAGCTTCACAATCCCAACTATATGGGTGATTATTAAGCTTTTTTTTTTCTTAATGTGAACATGAATGGTTTGAAGCACAGTCCTCTTACCCTGGGAAGGGTTTTGTAGGATACCATGTCTTGACGTGGGCTGTTAGGTATGCATATACACAGACCTTTAGCTCATTTCATAGGCAATTGCATCCAAAGAGCATCAGCAAGTGTTAATGCAGCACATCTCTGCACCAGGCATGGCCCACCTGGGAGATCCTAATGGCTCTTGGTGGTCACAGTCTCATGCGAGCTTTGCCTGCCCTGCCCAGAAGAGAACTGAACAGACCAAGGAATTCCTCATGAGGAGATGCAGGCACAAAAGCAGGTGCTAGAAAGGTGTTATATTCTTGGTGGAACATCAGTGGAGTTTTCTCACCTCATGCAATGTGCTCAACGTGTTTTAGATACACCTTTCCTAACCTAAAATCCATTAAAGAAAATGTACATGTTGGTAATAGACTGTACTAGGAATAAAATTTGTTCCGTGCTCTTAAATGCTCCTTCTCCCTGGACTTCCCCAGGACCACCCATGCCCAGGCTTTTCCTGCTTTCTACTCTCCTTTTCATGACCTTCCACATTTTATACATCTATCGCTTTTTCCCCATTCCTAGAAAAGTTCATCTCTGGCCCTCTCAGCCCCATCCTCCTTCTCCTGTTATTCTTTCCCCAGACAGCCCCTCCCCAGGCTGAGCCTGATCCTTGGGTTTATGAAAGCATGAAGGAGAAGAGTGTCCTCTGCTCTTTGCTGTCTGATTCCCTGTTGTGCTTGACCTATTTCCAGGCCAGGAGCCACCACAGCTGAGTGGCTGCTACCCTTCTCTGCAGCTCACAGACACAACCTGTACTGCATTGCTTTACAACCACAGTGGAAGGAGACAGACCAACCACTTCCCTCTTCATCTGCTGTCTTGTCTACCTCCCTAACAAAGTGGGGAGGGGATCTTTTGCCTGGCATTGCAAGTCCCCTCTAGAAAGGGAAATTTCTCGAAACCCATCTGAAGCTAACCTGTCTCAGAAATGGTAGAGCTCACAGTTTTCCCTAAGTGTTCTCTCCCTAGCCTGGAATTTGAAGGACTTCTCCACTTTGTTCCCAGTTCAGGGATGTGCTTACCATGACCTTCCTGCAGTGTATCAAATGTTGAAGAGCTTCTCCCTGATACAGTCTACTGAAGCACTTGGTCTCCATGGCACAGTCAGGATGGCACCATTTATTCGGGACACATCAGGGTCACACAAGAGGTACCACACTGCTCAGCTTTACACACATGGTATGACCACCCACCCTCCCTACTTTGTGTCTCTGAAGCCAAGGTAGGTGTGCTGAAAACCCCAGAGGAACACATGGTCTGCAGCAGGTACATGCAGAGCTCAGACAGCTGGCATGAGTGAAAAGCTTGGCAGTCTGAAGCTTTTCCCTAGAAGGTCTCATTTCCATGTCTGTTGGTTACTCATTATACCAAATTTATGTCTTGTAGCGCAAATATCAGAAATGGCCTGTACATTGGAATGACTGACTGGCATCCATCACACAGGAAGTCAGGCCAAACAGTCAGTAATCCCATTATGACCCTCTTTCCTGATCCTTGCTGGCCTCTTGGCACTGCTTTTATAAACATATATCCACGGCTGCAGCTCAGTCACTGATGATCTAATTCAGTTAGGCATCTGCTTGAACCAGTAGTAGTTCCAAAAATATGGAAGAAAAACTGCCTTCCTCAAGTATCTTGTGGTCTAGTGTATGACAGCCAATGCTTAGCCACCTGGCTGCATTTCACAGTGAGCTTCTTTAAGGGTATAATAACTAGCCAATGTAATTAGCAAGAGTTCAGAAATAGTGTTGAATGCAATAAAAATGGATGATCAAATTGGTGTCTTGTCTCCCAAAGATCTGAAAAAGGGAACTTTTCCTTTCCTACCAGAATAGCCAAATTCGCCACATGCTATAGCAACCCTCAGACTACTGCTTCACATTCCCACTCCAGTGTGTTCATCTGAGAATTCAGAATGCGCTACATATTTTTCTGCTTATGCCTGTTTTCTTAGAAAAATTTCTTTTGCATACTCTTCAGGATGTGGATTTCATATTAATTCCTATGGTAATAAGAATCTGTGAAAAGCCTTCTCAGGAGGGCAAAATGGATCCCAAACTATTATCTCGCTTAGTTATTGCTTCTTTTCCCAATTATTGTTTCCAAGTAAAACTTGTCAGTTTATGCCTTCTGATCCAAGTGTAATTATAACTTGGCTGTCTAATAACAGATGGTTTAGTGCCAGAACTGGGAAGCCTCCTATGTAGAGACATAAGGAGACCATTACTTGCAGCTTCTCTTACAGGGTTTGGGTCCTATTTAAATAATGAGAAAACAGCTGTCTGTCTCCAGGAGAATGACTGTCTGATGTGGTTTTGGGTGGGATTGGCTTAATTTTCCTTCAGTAACTGGTAGAGTGCTGTGTTTAGGATATAATATGAGATAACGTTGATAACACACTGATGCTTCTAGTTGTTGCCATGCATTGCTTCTACTACATCAAGCACTTTTCAGCTTCTTATGTCCTGAGAAGGCTGGAAAGGCACAAGAAAGTGGGAGGAGACACACCTAGGACAGATGACCCACACTGGCCAAAGGGATATTCCAGACCATGAGACATCATGCTTAATATATAAACTGGAGGTAAAGTGGGCCAGGGGCTACTGTGTAGAGACTGACTGGGCATCAGTTGGCAGGTGATGAGTAGCTGTTTAATATACTCATAGAATTTTATTATTACAATTAATATTGTTTTCTTCCTTTTCTGTCCTGTTAAACTCTCTTATCCCAAGCAATGAGTTTTCCAACTTTTACTCTTTGCTCCCCCATTCCACTTGAGAGGATTGAGTGAGGGCTGGGTGATGCTTGGTTGGCAGCTGACAAACTGTGACATGTCCCGTGAGTGAAATGTTTGGTGCTGGTTTAATGCTTTTTTTGCAACAGCATGCTGCTTTAGTACAGTCTGATATAACCTCTGATGTATCCAAGCTGGAGATGAGGAACAGCAAACAATGATTTTACTGGGCTCTTTGTAAGGATTTTCTATGGAGTTTTCCAGTGCTCAGGGAGGTCCCAACTCTGTGAGATGCAGGAGTGACTTCCTGCTACTCTTGCTGAGGCTGGAGCTTCTCCCCTGCTAGAGGCCATGCCAGACAAAGTTTCCAGGTGTCTGCTGATGCTGGAGCCATGCCAAGTCTTCTTTCTCTGTGCTGAGCACCATCAGAAAGGTGGTGCATGGTAGAGTTGAAAATTATCACCTGATAATTGTGTGCAATTGGGTTGAATTGAAGCTTCCAAGAAGCGAGAGGGCTTAATTCCATCTATTCCACATGTTATAGGATGGTTTCCCTGACTGTGCTTTGCTTGGTGGCACAAAGCTTGTTGGTGTTATCCCCGCCTCTGGACTGCAGTAGCAATCTTGAGTTTAGTGTGTGTAACACACCTGTGCCTTCCACTTCCCAGAACTTGGTAGCAACTCTAACACCTATTAGTAACATTTATTAGCAGTTTCTGTGGTTAAAGAAAACAATGCTCAAAAATTGTAACTTTCCATGCAGCTTTTATACCCGGTGCTGGGTGTTACACCCGGTTTTTGGCTGCTGCACTCTTCACTGCCCTCTCCATGTGAAGGAAAGGTATTGGCAGTCATGGAAGCAGTGCTGAGTTTGGCACATTGGGCTCTGTATGTAACACGTTCTGGAGTTATCACCCCTATATAGATAAGAAATAGCCTTGGGCTGTTACCAGTATTGGTGCAACCTGTCAAAAAGAAGTACCTCACAAAGCAATGCAGTGCTGGGCAAGTACACAGTGACAGGTTGGACACCCTCACTCAAGGGCTGTGGCATCTCCCACCCACCTTTCCCAGGGATCCCTTCTTCTCCAGGACACATCCTGCCCACCCTGCCTATCTCCTTGCCCTGGCCCAGCTAGACATCAGCGTGTGTGTCTTCCTAACAGATCCAGCAACACTCCTGCTGCTGAGCAAACCAGATATACCTCCTGGATGGCCTGTGTGTGCTGAGCCCACAAGGCACCCTGGAAACACCACAGCCTCTGTGCTGATCTCCCATGCTGGGCAGAGCAAGCTGCCAAGTCTCTACTCTGACTGCTTTGGGCTTACAAGGAAGGCTGCAATGGATGGATGGATGCTGGGTCATGGTAGATGCATCTGGGTAGAATGCATCCAGGAAAGAATGCATCCAGGAAGGAATGCATCCAGGGGTGACCTTGTGCTTTAGCCACCTGGTCAAGTAGCTTTGCTCAGCTGGGGCTGGGAGCTGGGCTGTGCTGCAAAGCTCATTGCAATGAACTGGCAGGCAGTGTTACACAAAACATCACAGCCTACAACAGTTCAGCACAATCAAGTAATTAGCAGCACATAAAGGACTTCTTAAACCCATAAAACTCTTGGACCAGTAATGCAGATATTTGTGGCCTAAAGGAACCAAGTGATGGTAAATGAGGTAAGGTATTATGCTCCAGTTTGTTGTTACCCTAGTTTGTAAACTTGCAGACATCTAGCCTGATACTCGTGAAAATGGAGTTGCCTGTGTTTGAGAGGCTGGACTTTAATTTTCGGCAGAGGTACAAAACCCATAAATGCATCAAAACCAACTGGCAATTAAGAACATATTTCTGAATATTTAGATTTACTCACAGCAGTAGAAAATTAAGTGCCCATCACTGTGATTTTGGCACTCAGCACTGGATCAGTGCCTGATGCTAAGGAGCAAGGATATTTTACAGCATTACAGTTCCATCTTCTACATCAGGTTAGTGAAATTATCCCAACTAGAAAGGGTGCCTTTGCAAAGAAGGAGGCTGGGAGAAGGAGGTTGAGAACACTGCAAGAGCCCCTGCTTGCAAAGTCATGGAATGTGCGTGACTGAAGATCATGCCTTTTCCATATATAATCTTAATATGTGAATAAAAGAATAAAGAAAATATTAGTCCTCAGGTTATGGTTTTCTTGATAAATTAAGCTTGCTTAAACTGTCCATTTCCTGGGTAGTGTCTGATGACAAATATTCACATGCCAGAGATTCAGTTGCCACTAATATAATTGTTTTGTGTCACAGGAGTTTCATTTCACAGCAGGTATATATATCTACCTTGACATCACAGGGACCTGATTGTGTAGACACAGGAAAGTGGCTTCAAGTGCTGAATTTATTGTCAATTCATTTGTTGTCGTTAGTTGTCATACATGTAAATGTGCTTTCTTTTTTCTGCCGTGATGATAACTACAACCCCCCAGATCTTGCCCTGAGCATATGAGTGATGCTGGGTGGGAGGTGCTCAGCACATAGGCCTAGCCCACTGCCTCACCTGCTTTTTTTCTCTTCCTTGATAACTGGGATGTCTCTGCATGAGCCATCTTTTGCAGCCACCACCCTGACCTCCAACTTGGATTGCATTAAGAGGATCACCTCTAGATGACTTTTCTTAGTCTGGTCTTAGGCTGTCCCCTGTACTAGGTATCTTCTTGTGTTCTTAGACCTGGTGTCTGGAGAAACTCCTTGCACATGGGATTCTGATCACCTGATAAGAAAGGTGCTATTAACCTCTGCCATTCTTCTGCTGTTTCTCCTGGACTATCCCATCCATTCTTCATTCAGACTTAGAATTTCTGTCAAATGGGAATAAATGGTCATTATGGCATCCCTGCAAAGATGTCTGGAGATATTTAAGAACTAGCCAAACCAACATCTGGCAGAAGTGATTTAGGGAGCACAGAATCCAGCCATCAGAGCCAAGGGTCAGCTACATGATCCTCGACATCTCTTTCAGCCCTGTCTCTGTGGTCCATGTTTATATTACTGTATCCAGATTTCTTCCTTGATAGCACAAAAAGCCCTAAAAGCCTGAGCTGAGATTAACCAAAACTTTCAAACTAGATTGTAACCAATTAAATTTGTCAATTATATAATTAATTCTAACAGAGTGTCCTGATCTTTTTATGCCTAGGATGATTTTCTGAATTCTTAAAATTAGCAATTTAAAGTATAGATATGGCATGTAGGGCTCCACAATAACAGTAAGTAAATACAGGCCCGCATTTGCATCTAGAGTCTCCTTTATGTGCTAATCATGTTCATTCCACACCTGCACCCCTAAGGGCATGAAGGTAATTACCATTTATTCCATTTTTTCCTTAACATTTAACAGCAACCAAAGCTAATGCAGGTAAATATTACAGCGGGACCTGAAGCCTTAACTGAGGTTTTGTGTTATTAGACCCTTTGGTGAGGAATCCTTTGACAGATGGTCATTGGTCTCAACAAACCTAGCAAGAGTCTTCCTCAGTCATGCTCTCCTCCCTGAAGAAATCAGGGTGAAAAGCTTAAGTTAGTGGTATTTCTGGCCTGAATGCAGCAGTCAAGTACACACAAACAGCTTCACACTGCAGATGTGGTGGATAAGTAGATCCCATGCAAATCCAAGCACAGCTTGTCCACATTGATAACCTTGGCTGAAGTCACACTTTTGCTCACCAGTTCACTAAATAGCCTGTATATTCTAGAGGAAACTCAAGGAATCTGTCTTAACTTAGCACTATGAGTTCCTTTATTGTAAATGAAAAGAAAGGGGCCCAAGGAAATGCAAGGAGAGGTGTTACTGAGGTCTTACGGCCACTCAGTCTTCTTCCTCCTTGGGCCAACAACTACTGGCCTGTAATGCCAGTTGCTTCCAGGATCTGTTCCCCAGTGGTATTTTAAAGTTTAACCCTTTTTAGCAAAAGGTGTTTTTTAATGCAGAAGGTCCAAGAAATTTCCTAAAGTTACTCTGGGAATTAATTCAAAGAACAGGACAAATCCTGGCAAAAGGCCAGCCCTCCCTTTGGGCCACCTGGGTTGGGGCTGTTCTCAGGCAAGCGCTCTTAGTAAAGGTTTTCTCCTCAAATGGTGCTTTGCCTGCATGTAGCTGTTTCAGGCTATGGTCAAAGGTAAATTGGAAAGTTATGCTCCGAGAAACTTGACTCCACTTTAATTACATATTTAGTTACACCATTATTGGAATATTAGAAATATGTTTAAGAGTGGAAGAACAGCCTGCACTTTATGTGCAGTTTAGTAGCTTCTACCTCAGACAATGTTTAACTCTGTGAGCACATGAAATACTTCTGAAGCCCAGAGAAAGCTTCTCCCAGACAAGCCCAGCAAGAAGTGAGGTCCTTTACCCCAAATTCTTGTCAAAGAAATTCAACAACTTGGCTGCCAGTGGGCATAACAATTTGGGTCACTGCAACACAAGTGACTGAGCAACCCATTTATGGTGACCTTTCCCTTCCTTTCAGAAGGTTTGAAATGCATAGAAAAATATCCCTGTGAACTGGAGTGTGGCTCAATGAGTTTCTCTGTGTACAACAGTAAACCTGTCTGAGTTTTGGACAGGTTTTGTCCTGATGACTGCAGCTGGATGGAAATAGAAAACAAAAGAAGATTCAGTCTTTTTGTCCTGAAAGTGGAATTTTTTTAGCAGACTCTATTCCAGCTACCAAGATGCTATGGTTACTGGTTTTCTGTAAAATAGAAGTAAACTGTGTGTTACGGGCTAATGGGAAGCAGATGTTGTCCAGAAAAAAATTCCAGGTGCACACAGCCTGCAGCACTGGGCTTCCTGCTGCTGTGCCAGGGATGCCACACGTGCATGGAGCAGGCCACCCTCAAGTAGCAGGGTAGGAAAGAAAAGAGTTCTATGCTGCCTTATCTTTTACTGATTTGGGAATTTTTGAGACCAGGCACTTGCACACCTTGATCAAAGATGATTTACTTCATGCACATGAGAGTATTTTCAGAGCAGGGTCACAGCTGGGAACATCACACACTGGCTCAGATTCAAACCTTGTAACTGGAGGTTTCCAGGGCCCTCCATTCCCTCCATCAACCTCCACAGCTGAATGGGGTTCAGCTGGGAAACCAAAAGGCTTAACTTGCATTAAATACAACTGTGACTTTGTCTGCAACAGACATTTTGGTAAAAACATAAATTAACAGATTTTAACACATTCTTTGGCTACAGGTCCCTGATGGATGGAAGCTACTGTGACCAGTGTAAGGAAATGCAGTGTTTTTTTTCTCTCTAGCAAACTACAGTCAGAATCCTTGCAGTTCACCAGGTATACCTGTCTCCTCATGAGGACAGGGTAGAGGCTATACCAAACACTCAAACCCTTTGTTTCCCAGTGAAACCAGAGCAGTATTTAATGGGGCAAGCATTTTTTATTACCAAAATATGATGTTTCTTTTCTATGCACCTACCCATTTGCTGATGGTAGTCTAAAAATGCCTTGGTGTATTTAGGTTTATTGTCCCTTACTGAGACATCCTGCGCAGCGTGTGCTTGCTGGTGTGTGCTTTGTATTGATAGTGCAAGCTGTTTTGCAGCACCCTCTGACAGCTGGCACACAGGAACCCTGAAAAATGTGGGAGGTTCTTTTTATGAGACTACTTCTACTGCAGAATGAAACCATAGCAATGTATATCTACTTCTTTTCTTACTTTTGTAATAAGTAGCAGGACGTCTGCACGGCAGAACCTTGCTTTATTTCTGTAACTCGATGGGATCTCCATGGATTGGCATTGAAACTGATTAGCCTCTGTAATCTGGCATCATAATGGCAACACCAGGAGGTCCTTTTGTGCATATGCAAGGTCCATTACCCAAACACCCACCTCCTTCTGCTATGGCAGTTCTACCTAATAATGACTTTTTAATGAGTTTTTCCAGAGCTAAGGGTTTTTCTTTTAAATCCAACATTTTAATGACATTTTTTATGGCATAATCTGATGGTCTCCTCTGACTATTTGACTGTTTGTAGTATTACAGTACCTAATTGTGAATCTCAGTAGCAGAGAATAAGTGCTTTACCTTACCTGGCGGAAGAGCTTAGAAACCCCACAGAAGACAAAGGCAGGGGTGTGCAAGGAAGAGCTCAAAAAATTAGGCAATATCCTGGCCAGTGCAGAAGGCTCCACCTCTGTAGCAGACAGAACCCTGGCAGATGAGGGCAGGCAGGCAACAAAGGTCTCTGTGCAGCCACCCAGCCTGTGGCTCTGAGTGCAGCATCAAGGCCGGGGTGCCAGGGCAGACATCTCCATTACACAGGAGGATTTTGAGCAAATGAACTGCCAGACTGCCCTAAGCTGTCACCAGCTGCCACTATCTTGTTTTATACCTTACTTAATTTCAGTTTTTTTCCCCCTCAAAATTGTTTTCCCTTCCTGTAAGAGTGAGGATTAGCAAGTTGCCCACTTTTTCATTTATGAATGTGATTTCAATCACAATCCTTTTTATCTGAATGACAAATGCTTCTGCAGAGAGGGAGAACTGTTTTTAAATCCTTGGTTTGCACAACATTCTGTGCTAAATGAATCTTTGCCAGTTTTTCTTCAACTCATCTGTCTCACCCAAATCCCTGTGCTCAGAGGGAGACCTCAGGTCCCATTTTTGATACTGTTTTCAGACATTCCAGGCTACTGGTGCCTTGCTAACCCTGATTTGCAGGGGAATGCTTTGAGAGGCTGAGCAGCAAGGCTGAAGCTCTGTCTGTTGGTGGGACAGACAAATGCTTAGAAACAACACCTTCCCATGGACCCCTGAGAGGGTAAAAGGGCTCTCTCAGCCCTATCCTGGCCATTTGGCCTGGTGCAGCCCTGTCTGTGCTGCTGGGTGCAGGGCACCTGCTGACAGTACTCTTGTTCACCTCCACCTCTCAGGCCTGTTGGGAGATCCTCAGGTGAGCATGCAGCAAACGTTTCAGTTCCAGCCCCTGGCTTTCCTTTATGCATCAGTAGCATTGCTTTCTGGGTTTAATTTTTTGTCTATCCTACGTCTGATTTGTTTCTTTAACACAAGGCTTTGTGCCTGGCTCAGCACAGAAAACATTCAGGGTTTTGCTGTGAATTTGCTGGTCCAGTTATTTTATCTGCTGTTGAATCTGCATCTGCTGCTTCCTCTGCTCAGCAGCCCCGCATCGGCTGCTCTCTGCCCGGGTTAAACAGGAGCTCTGCCACCTCCAGCCCTGTGCAACAGCATTTGAAACCCTCTCTGAGCAGATTAATACTCATTTGCTTGATGTGATTGTTCATAGCTCTGACAGGCTCTTTGCACAGCCATGGCACTCTGGCCTGGGGCATGTACAACACAACCCTTACAGGTCTCACAGACTTTCTCCCCTAGAGAGCCATGCAGAGGATGTGCAGCACAGCACACGCTCATACATCCCTGCTCCCTGGATGAGGCTGTTGCAGGCTCAGCACTGCGTATTTGTCGCATGGGGTGGCTCTATGGTGGTGCCTTTGCAGTGGCTGCTCCCTCCCAATGGGATGGCTCCTCTTTGTACACAGACATGGCTGTGCTTCTTTCTTTATGGCCTTTATTTATTCTCATGACACAGTGTTGTTCCCAAAAGGGACTGGATCTGTGTCTGTCTGCCGGTTTCCACCAGGCACTGTGGGCACTGGGCTGTGGGAGGGGCTGGGATGTCAGCTGGGGACGCTGGAAGGCTGAACTGGAGAAGACATCCAGACCGTGACTTTTTTGTCCATATGCTGAGCCATTGGGCATACACTCCTGAAATTTCTTCACAGGGGAAAAAGCTTCAGTGGGGTAAATAATGAGAGCAGGAAAGCTTTCTGGTAGCAGAGAAGGTGCTGTGGAGTTCAGCTGAGAAGATCAGGGTTTGGGGTTAAGGCACCAGGATCTCCTTTAGTATCTGTCCAAATATCCCAGCAGGGGTTTGGCCCTTCACATTTGTGGCTTATGTGCGGCTTTCCTTGGTGATTCAGTACTGGTCTTATTTTCTTTACTATGGCCAAATTGAACCACTCTTTATAAACAAAATTCCCATTCTCAAAAAATACACAGATAAGAGATTTACTTTGGCCATTGCGTTTGAAGGCTCTCACAGTTCAGCTCAGTAAAATGAGGATTGGGCTACAACTGCCCAAAACGTGCTTTTCCAGCTCTGTTGAAGAGAATACTTCTAATAAAGCCTTTCTTTTTTCTTGACATCTGCTCAGCTCCCAGCTTTAATCATAAGTGAGAACAGGAGCTCTCATGAAACAAAAGTACAAAAAAAAAAGCAGACCTTCAGTTTTAAACCAATCTTCAGACAGGTTTTGGCAATGAGGAGACAGCTGGGCCCCTTGGAAGGGGGTCAGTTTGAGTGCAGTGAGGCCATCAAGTGATGGTGGCTTTTCAGGCTGCATTGGGTCAACCATGTATCATCTGGGGGTTGTCCTCACTGCTGGAACAGGATCACAGGCTATACACAGCTGTTAATCCCTGTCTTTTCACATGCCTCTCTTCCTGCTCCTTGTCTCTTTTCTCCTTCCAGCTGTGTACAAAAGGATGTTTTCTGTGCCCTGACCCCCTGTGCAAAAGCTCTTTTCTCTCATTTGCCCCCCTGTCCTCCAGTCACTGGCTGCCAGTGCCTTCACCCACTTGTTTCCTCCCCACACACCACTGCCCCTCCTGGCTCCCCCTGTAGCCCCTGAGCTCCCTGGGGAATGTGGCTGAGTACGTAAATGGTTTTGAGGAGAATCATTTCAGGACAGGAATGTATGTGAATGGATCTGCACTGGAATCATCCGCAGCAATGACAGCACCTTTTGTTTCTCCCATGTGCACATTAACTTTATCAGCCATTGGGTCTTGAAATTGCATTATACCCTTAAATATACTGTTGGGAAATGAAATTGGCTGAGTAAACTGCAGCTCTCTTCTAATGTGTATAGGCTCAGGACAGCTGGGGTTTAAATTTCGTTTTAGCGTATACATTCTTATGGGCCACAAAGCATGTGTGTGAAGTTCAGAAAGAAAAAAAAGGACCCTGCTGCAAGGAGATCATGTGCAAATATTGAGCAAGTGCATATGAATTTTGCAGTGTAATTAGGATGATGAAGTTGGTGTTTACTCAGGGAAGTTCATTTGGCAAACTTGTGTTTGAGAGATTTGTCTGTAGGAACTGTATTGAAAGACCTGGGTTGTGACTGTCTTCTGAAATGAATCCTCTGCTCCACCCATCCTGATGGACAGCCCTGAGGTGCAGAACTCCTTACAGTACAAAGTAATTAATTTTTTAATATTAGCTTCCTGGGTGGATATATTCAAACCCTATAACCCATGCCACAAGTGTGTAGTAAAATCCACCAAGACCATCTTCAATGAAGATAAATCTGAAAGACTTGGCAGAAATATCCCAGGTAAAAAGTACAAAAGAAATAAGGAGACACAGCTTAAGCAGCAGGAAGAGAGGACAGCATCTTTTCCCCCGAAGTGCAAGGTTTTCCATCTCACACATGTCCTCCCTTTTAAAACACTGATGTAAATCAGCATTAGAGAATTAGAAATATGGTTGCACATTCGCCTTCATGACCACACAGATAATAACTTATGATCCCATGCTGAGCAGATCTCAGATTCACACTCTCCTGCTGTGTCTGTTACATGAAGTGAGGAACTTGGATTCTAAATAATTTGATTAGTAAAAATCAGGGCAAATTTTAAGAAACTCATTAAAAGAGTTTAAACAGATTTTTATATTAGGTAATATGTCTGTAACTGAAGTCAGGTTTGTATCCGATTAAACATAAAAGGTGTGAATATCAGAAAAAAGTCATATATTCATATGTTGTTGGTTTCTGGGCTGGGTCTTTGGAAAACACGGTAAACGTTTTTGGATATCAAAGAAGTGTACAGCAGCAGGGAACATTACACATTAATGCTGATTAAATGCTCATAAAAGCTCATTAAATAGCAGTAGAAACTACTGTGCTGAGTAATATAACCAGAATATGTGTGTATATTTATAAATTCTCTGGAATGTTTTCTTCAATACTGTTTCTGATCTCAAGAAAAAACGTAACTTATAAAAGATTCGATAAAGAGTAACAAAAATTAGAGATTTGGTGAGATTGACATTTACAAAAGAGGATACAGAATGAGGGAATGGTTATCATAGGGAGAAAGACAATGCAGTGAGAACTTGATTGATTATGGTGGGTATAGCACAGATCAATCCATTCTTTTAACTGTATTTTTTTTTAATTAAGGAACAGAATGATGTTTATATGAAAGGACAGTAAAATGGTAAGCAATAAAAATACTCCCACAGGAAGTTTATAGTGGACAGTGCTGGAAGAGGTCATCTGAGCAGGCATCAGAGCAGGATTTGAACAAAATGTGCATCACACAGAAAGTACAGGTGATGTGTTCTCAGACAGCACCACGCAGACACTCACTCTCCCAAAAATGGGTGCAGAAATAAACAAAGAGGAGTGAAAACCAATACTGGAATGGCCTTTGAGGCCTGTCACGTCCATGGCATCATAGACTGAAAAAAAAGAAATGTAAATACATTCTAGGATGGGAGGCCAGAGGAAATATTGTGGTCATATAACCAGATTTGCTGAAAATTACTTCCTCCACTCCACATCCACACAGAATTTAGCTATGTAATGCCTTTCATTTGAACCATTAGAGTCAATAGCAATTCTAGCTATATCATATACACAACAGCTTAAGATTACTGAGAATACATGAGGTGCACACTGATTATTATGTCAATGTGTATTCATAGTCTGCTTGTAATATGCCCTCCTTTCATTAAAGTCTCTGCTCACCTTCAAGTATCTGTGTCTTGGTTTACACTGCCACTAGCTTAACAGAATATTTTTGACATAATTACTCTAATTAATGACCTCAAGAGACAGTCAAAACTTTTTCATAAAGTTATTTTTAGAATGTTGGTTTTGAGTTGTTGTTATTGTAGCAAATTTCTTAATTATCAGGCAACATGCTAATTTAAAGAAAGCTCTGCTTGTAATATATAATTAACTAAAACAACACTTTATTTAGCTGTGCTTTTCAGACCCATATTGCATTTTTAAATATGCCTTCAGCAGGATGGTGTTATCTTTGAATTTCTCAATTGACAATTGGCAGTGTCGTTCCCCTTAGTCCTTGTCTCCAGTGGCTGCCAGTGCCCTCCTTTTTACTGCTTTATCTGAGGGCACAATTAAACCTCATATCCACCTGTGGCCCTAGGTTTATCCCCACCCAGACACTGGAAGATAGCATTGGAGCAGCTCTTTCTGGCAAAACTTGAAACTATGTTTCTATTTTATCTTGGTTCCTGCTTCTGCACTTGCTCCAACACCTGGTCTAGTGTGAGCTTCTTGTCTTCTCTACCTGCAATGTCTGACCATGCTCTTGACCTGTTCTCTGCTCTCATGTGCTTGCTGTTCCTCTTGTCTAATGCCCAGCCTGGACCTCCTGGCCATACCTGGATTCAGTGCAGCTTTTGCAGTGATTTTGGTTGTGCCACTGTAGCAGAGTGTCCCAGATCTCAGGCATAAGCCCAGCCTTGCTGTAAGAACCAAAACAACCTGGCAGAACACTAAACATCCACAGCAGGCTGGGGATCTCAGCCTAGTATGTGTTTCCCCAGCAGCATCTGGCAGCCCTAGACTGTGATCCCTCCTGGCTCTCAGCTCCCCCTCCCCTGGAGATGATTGTGCAGAGGTTTCACGTGGTGGAGCTTTGGGGTATTTCCAGACCTTGCTGTCTCCAGCGCCTGGTACCTGTCTTCAATGAGGACTTCTGCAGTCTCCAGGGAGACAGTGCCTGCTCCAACTTTCATCTCTCAAATGTCCTCCAAAAACGAACAATGGATTAACTGATGGCACCTTGGGCTAGCTGCTGAGGCGTGGCAGCCTTATTAAAGAGGGGTCATTTATACCACCCAGAAGATGTGCTGCCATTTGCAGCAGTTTCAACGTGCCAGTATTATTCTGTCAGTGAGGAAAGAGAAGAAAGTACCCATTGTACAGCTACACCTGTGGAAGGTACCAATATTGCATCTGCTGTTTCATCTTTAGGCTGATTAACGCTGTACAAAAAAGGTTGTGGAAAGCAGAGATTCACAATAGATCTATCCACAAAAATCAATATATTTAGCAATCCCTCTATCCTCAACTAATCCTTAACTCATATCAGGTCTAGGAGCCTTTTGACAGGTGTAATGATGTTCTCTGAAGGTAAGAAAGACAGTTGTGTGGGCTGAATGTCTTGTTCCATAAAGTCTCTTTGTCAGGAGGCAATTAGTTAAGGTATTTAGATATCTAGCTCTTAGATATCTTATTCCTATTAAGACTGATGCGAACTGAGTGCTTAAGTAGCTTATTATGTCAGTTGTTTTCAAGAGGTTTGAGGAAAAGTAATTAAAATATATATATATATATATGCCCCTTTTGTTTTTTTCTGAAACCTACCCAAATCCTACTTGTTAATGAAAACATTTAATTTTCAAGTGATAAAACCAGAAAAATTTCCAAAAGAGAAAGTTATCAGCAAAAATGTTCTTGTGTGAGAACTCTTTTTTTCTAAGGTAGTTTTAATGCCCTTCACCCCCTGAAAGTATGATCCTTTCTGTGCTAATTTTGAAAATAAAAGAAATCCTAAAGTGAGAATTTAATGCATGGTGATTTGACTAAGAGAGAAGGGATATGCTAATGCAAAATAAACAGATGTAATTAAATGTATGCACGTCTTTTCAGTGCCAAGGAAAGAAAGGAGGAAGTTCTTATACTGGAACAATGCTGGAATTAGTTTTGTGAAATCTTGGCTCTCTAGTTTATATCCCTTTGGAGCAACAAACCTCAAAAGAAAGTCCAGAATCTGAAAAAGTGAAACAAACCCCCAAGGGTACAAGAAGGCAATCTCATAAAACCAATGGCATTGCTTCTGCAGGACCTGCCTCTGCCTCCTACAAACTCTGTTCACGGAGACATCCTCTCTGTGCATGCTGCACTTTCTCCAGCATTATCTGCTCACGTTTCTAAATCGCCTCTGGTCTCTCCATGTTACGTCTTCCATGGAACCCAAACTCTGCACCAAGCAGGGCAGGAGCCTCAGGGATGCCTTCCAGCCTCAAGGCAAGCACTCAGCGTTGGATGCACCTTAGGCACCCCTGGTATCTCCCTGGCCCTGGACAGCAGCTCCACCAAGTCCCTTACCTTCCATGCTCCAGCTGCTTGCCTGGAAATTATACCTAAGTGGAAAGGATACTGAGAAGGACAGAGAATAGGGCTGAGGTCCACGATACTCATTTGTGGAGCTGTTGCCACATTCACCTCAAAAGCCAGGAGTTTGCTTTGTTTTGCTTTACCCAAAATAATTCATGAAGCTCTTAAAATGTATCCTGCATGTACTAAACAGGGAAGCCCATAGAGCACACCTGAAAGATGGCATGGGAAAATAGGATATCTGAGGAGGTGCTAACAGTTTTTAGGATCTTAATGACAGGTGGAAAATTTTAAAGCTGCTGGAAGACAGTTTTCTTTTTCCCCAAGTATAACAACATGCTTCTCCCAGGGACAGCATGGAGGTGTGCAGCTCTGGGCTGGTCTGCACACAAAAATGATGCTGAAAACCCTCCAGTGGGGCCCTGCAGAAGAAGCTCAGGTAGCAGTTTGGTGTGCTCCTACTGTCCCATGTGCAGCAGTCCATGTGACACCACCCATGCCCGCTCGGCTGCACATGGCCTCAGTACAAGTGAAGCACCCCAGCAGAGGTACGGCAAGCTCCTCATAATTGCCTGCAGACTGGCTGCCTTCTGGGAATTCTTGTTTTACAAGTTTTAAAAAAACAAACCCTCCACCAAACCAGCTCTCTGGAGAGTCTGGCATGCTGTCAATCCTGAAATGTCTGCAGGCTTTTAGTCCTGTCTGAGATTGTGTGTGTATAGATGATTATTCTGTATTTCAAGTTTACAAGCATACACATGCCTCTCTCTTGACATGTAAGACAGTCACATCAGCTCTCCTCCCATGTAGAAGCACAAGTACTCAGAGTCAAGAGCTTTATCTGCAAAAAAACAGGTTTTATAGTATTACACACGATATACAGGCACACGTAGGCATACAGGCACATGTAGGCATACATGCACATACAGTGGACAATCTATTGCATTTCACCATCCATAACTAACTCATATTTTCCTAGAGAGACATCTGACCTGCACATGACATAATCCTCAATGTGTAGTTGGTACAGCAAGCCCAACATATATAGTTATTTTGAGGCTCAACAGTAAAAAGCTTGAAGTACAACAAAAATGCCATTGCCTCAGCAAGTGAAACATGCTCTGTGTAGCATATGCCTGCTTATCCATGCCCTTGGTCATGCACAGGTGCAGTTGTCACTGATTCTGCACCTTGTACCTTAACAAATTGAACACTGACCTTCCAGCTGCTAAGGAGAATGAAATATTACACTGTGAAGGAAACTCAGAGGCTTCTGAGGGCAGACCATATGAAGGCAAACAGTTCCAAGGACAGTACAAAGGATTTCTTTTTTCCCCTTCTGGTTACAGTAGCCCCAGTAAACTTGTTAAAAAGATTACTTCTTCTAATATGCAGTTAATGGTCCTCTGCTTGGCATGCTCTTGCACTGCCTTGTGATTTATGAACCATTTCCATTTTAGGCAATGAAATTTTGACATGTGACATGGGATGTATGGAACTGCTCTCAATTGCCCTTGGGGCTAATTTTAAGCAAATCAGTCTGGAGTCTGGCTGTTGCCAAAAGCTTCAAATGGGTGCATCCTTTCCTTGACAATCCCTTTTATGCTATGTGATCACTTTATGAGCATTAGCTGCTTGGGATGCATAAACTTCCATTTATTATTTTCAGTAGCAACTGATATTTTCAAAGAAGGAGATGCTAAGAAGGAGATCAGTTCTGAAGTAGTGTTATGAGTGACTGACACACAAATCAGCCCTTAATATGGTTCATCTGCCTCTCTGAAGATATCTCCAGCATCAGGAAACCCCCAGGGGACACACAGCTCCTGCATCTGCCCCACTTTCTGGGGGTTGGCATTTTGGCATTCATTCCAAGGTGGCAGCCCTCAGCACTGCTGGAACAGCCCCTGGGGTTGGCAACGTAATTTATGGCAACCACCAAGTTTCCTCATTTGCAGCTAAGATATGGCCAGCACTGCTCTGCAGCAGCAGGGAGTGGCACAGGGAGCCAGGTACCTCTTCACCTCCTATTGCTCACCATCTGTGCCCCAGGGGTCTATCGTGCTGCCCACAGTATCAGGAGAGGGTATAGCCAGTGTAAAACTTCAGAAATAGTATAATATGCTCTGACAAATGAGAGAATGGTACAGCTTTACCCCATCCACTGAGACACCTCCATCCTTGAGAAAGGCAGCTCATTTACTGCTGCCTTTTGAAGCCTGGTGGGCTTCTTGAGCATGACTGGTGACCCTGGATACACAGATCATGAGGGATTTACACAGCTGACCTGAGTTTCCAAATTTGTGAAAATTAACATTAGTATCCACAGCAGTGGCAGCTTATGGATGTGAGATCATGTTTTTTACCCACACAGATACAGAAATCACTCTTCTGCCTTTGGCTGGAGGTTTCTCTGAGCACCTGGAAGTTATTTAGTACCTGATAAATTATTTGCAAACTGTTCATTAAATTCAGTTAGTGTCAGCAGAGAGCTCTCCCTCAAACACGTATTTTGCCTCTCTCAACATACAATCCAGATTTGGTGTGTCATGTGTGAAATAGTCTGAGGTGCTGATGAACTTAATAAATGTAAGATTTTCTCATTGCATTTCATAAAGCAAATATTTATTGATTGGTGTTGTTATCACAGAATATTCCAACAGTTCCACCTTTCAGTAGAGACCACATTAAAACCAAGGAACTCAGAGAAACCATATTGTCCTAGGCTCCTCGTACTTGAAGACTTTCAAAAGTCACACAGGAGGAAGATGCCTTAGAAAGTGTGTGGATAAAGATTTTGCATGGGAATACCAGCACAGAACAGATGATAGGTGAAAATTTGTTTCTGATTTTAGAGCTCCTTGTTCACAGGGTTTTCTCCAGATAATTAGAGGCTTGTTTTTGTTTTAACTTCAAAGAACTTTATAAGCGTAAGAGGGGCTCAGGAGACCTGGAAACTTTCATATACATTCATTTCACAATCTATAATCTAATGTATCTGCTCCATATGAGAAGCTAGCAATTCTGTGAGTAAAAATGAGTTCTGAACAATAAATCAGCTCTTCAATAGTCACTGGGTGTGACACTTTGTAAAGTATTTCAAAGCATAATTCAAAGAGATGTGCAGGCAGCTCTCCATTTTAGTGAGTTTTCCTAATTTTGGTGCCATTTAAAACTGAGTCTCTGCCCCAGGATCCTCTGAGAAAGGGCAGAGGAAGAGAGGTAGTGGGTGAAGCTGCAGCACTGCTAGGCATTAGCTCTGGTGGGACTCATTGAAACACATGCGTCAGAGGCAAGACACTCTCAGAGAGACTTTTGTAAACAAGAAGCCTCAAAAAAGATTTGTCTTACCATGGCAGGATTTGCATAGCCTCTATCTTGGAGAGCTTGGGCTGTCATTTAAAAAACCTTACCATGCTCATTTGCTTGTTGTTTGGGGTCTGTTGTTGAGCGAACTCAGCAAGGAAAATGAGGTGAATAAATTAAGCTTCATTAATAACAGATGGTCCCCATTATCTGTAGCAAAATTATCTAACTTTGAAAGAAAGAAAAGGAAACAAATGAAGAAATAGCCTCATGCTGTGGTAGAACCTGATTTTGCATTGAGAAAGAGGCAAATTTTCTTCTGACTTTTACAGAAGCCAAACCTTAGTTCTTGTCAGAGCTGCCTGTGCTGAGCCCATGACAATGTGTCTTCTTAACCGTGTAGATTTAGCTCATGCTCAGATTAATATTTAATTAATATTCAGTGCTTCAGAGCAGCCAGATTTGGGATTTCTTTTAACAGAGAGAGAGAGATGGCATATGTAGCCTAACCCACATCCCATCATTACATGAGAAAGCTCCAAGTTCCAACGAAGCAGTAAAACCTTCGTCTTGGCCCTTCACAGGGCCCCACACCTCAGCCACCCTCCTTCCTGTTTTAAGAGTCTAGACAGCAGCCTTGAAAATCTAGACTTCCAAACCACATTGGATTTATGTTCAATGGGTGGTAAATTCAAAACTGTATCATGAGCACATGGTGCTACAAAAAGCTGAGAAAGATGCAGCTCAGTCTGAGAGAATCAGTCTGTATGACAAGGGTGACGTGTGTCAATGACTCACCTATTGATGCTGGAGAATTAACCTACCCTCTGGATAAGGACTGACAGAGAAGTTGTAGATTCTTCCCCCATACATTGTTTATGAAGATGGATTCACAGAGAATGCTGCAACATAGGAAAGCATGGCTAACATAACATGTGAGAAGAAAATAGTTGAAAGTGCAGTGTCTAGAGGGGAAAGGACTTGGGAAGAGTAAAGAAGGGGAAAATAAAGGCCAAAATCAATGCAGTGCAGTTGTCATAGTGGTTTAGGTTTCTGAAATATTAGTAGTGACCATTTTCATAATAGTTTGTTTTTTTTTTTATCAAATAGATGAATAAAAGAAGTGACCAACAAACACACCAACAAACATTGATGAAGTAAATGGTTAAGGAGAACATTTACAAATATATTTTTCCATATACTTACTTGAATAACTAGAGACATAGCAGCCAAACTTAATGACAAGGCACAGAGATAGCATGATGTGATTATGTTCTCTCTCTCTGTAATTAGACAAGCACTACCATCCTAAGCCTAGCTTGGTTTCCCGAACACTGCATTGTTATTTTCACAACATGATGTGATACCTGGCAGTTACCAAAGTGCCTTTTTCCTCTGGAAGGACTATACTGATGAGATAGAATTCTTTTACCTCTTTACAATCAACAGGTTTGAATTTTTACAGGGTGCGTTTTCTAAATCCCTGATTCTACAAATTGAGTTAGACTAATGTAACCAAATAATAATAATCTAATAGCTATGAATACAGAAACATTGTGTATTTCTTACTACTTCTTAACTAAGGTCTTTTTTTCACTGCTTATGACTAATTGTTTTTGTGTCAAAAGGAGTAGACAGGAAAATTGGTGTTTCTTCCAAACATATCATTACAGTCACTAAAATAATGAGAAACACATCACATATTTTTTTAGGTCATAAATTTTTGTCAGGGAAAATAGCAGCCTTTTTGAATAAACTGAAAATCATTATTGTTTCCACTGGGATTCACACTGAATGCAATAACTGTGGTGAATTCATTTGGTACTGACAAAGTTACAACAAAATAATTTCCTCCATGATATATTGTAGCGGGCCAAATTGTCCCTGGACCAGAAACTTTTCTTTTGTCTCTACCAAGCAGTCTGTCCCCTGATGGGGTGCCAGAGGGAGAGCAAACTGGGTAGAGAGGGTGCAAATCCCAGTCCCCAGCAACCCTCTGGGATTTCCCTCCTAACACCTGCACCCATGGGCCCCATGTAGGAGAAGAAGGAGAAGACACTCTGGGGCTGGGGAAGAGGCTGGGAGCAGTGCTTGCCCTGCTGCAGGGCTTTGGGGCATCTTTGGGAGCAGTACTGAGCACACAGGAGTGCTCAGGGGTTCCCTTTGAAAGTAACTTCATGTAGAGATACATCCTCAGGAAATTGATCTGCATTAACTGGAGGTAAGTGTGTAAAACACCTCATTAAACCTCAGCAGGCTGTGATACACAGATGTTCACTAGACTTCCAACAAACCAAAGCAAAGCTGTGCTGCTTTCAGCCAGGCAAAAGTAATTATGTGGCCATCAAGCACAGTGTTTGATTCCTCCTTCACATTCCTCAGCCACAATGTCAGGTTCAGGCTCTCCATCCCTGACATGTCCTGGTGACAAGCTGCCACTACTGTTTGTGGGGCTGAGCAATGAGTACTACCAGGGAACTACTCTAGGTAGAAAACAAAGCCTTCCCTGTTTTCATGCAGGCTAGCTTTTATTGTGAATTCATTATCTGATACAATTTTACATGTGGCTCTAAAACCAGCTGGGGAGGCACAGCTGAGAAGGTGATGGGGAGCAGGAGGTTATGCTGATGGGGATGTTATTATGATGGGGAGGCTGAAGTCTGATAGAAACATTTGAGCCAGCATTAGCATTGGAATAAAACTGTGGCACATGTATTTCACTTGCCTGGTAGCATCTTCTCCCTCAGAGTGTGCTTGTGATCGTCTGTGCTTTGAAGATGCCAAAATGCTCAGGTACTGTCTTAGTACAGACACCAGACCTAACTTAAGAAGTGAGAAATGTCCACAGAAGCAATATCTTGGATGCTTTCTCATAGCTATGGCTCACAGAACCACCAGAAAATACTTCCATTTTTTTTGTAAACCTTGAAATTCAGGAGAAGGGGAGGGCAGGTCCCTTCCTAACAGCACCTCCACCTTCCTTGGCTGTTAAGAAGGTCATCCGCACAAACACAGCTGATTTGCCAGGAATAGTGATATCACTGCAATCACTTCCCTACCTGAGCCCTCCTCATCACGATTTTTTGATTTGTGCTGAAATCTGTTTGTTTGGTACAGTTTTCCATAAAGGCAGTTCTGCTCCTCATAACACTCCAAAGTGACCACTGTGTGAAACGTCCCAGATGGGAGTGAGCAATGTTGGCAGTCAAACGCAGCTGAATGTTCAAAACTAGGAATATTAAAATTTATATATAGTTTCCAAAGACAGTCATAGGACACCCAACATTTTCTGTTATTCTCTGTCAGTGAAATTATTTTTTCAGCTTTTTACTGATAATTTTTACATTTTAAACTAGAAACTACTTCTCTGAACTAGAGCAATACAGAGGTGGGCTTTTTGTCTGGCTTTTTTTAAGTAGAAAGCATTAAAAATATAAACCAATTTGGCTCATCATTTATTTAGAATAAATATCTTGGCATTGACTGCCAACAATCCTCAGGTATCACAACCTTATATTTTATTCCTTTCAAAGCTTAGTGGGCTGAAGTGAGGTTAACAAGTATAAATTTTGTCCATTAACTAATAGGAATTCTGGAACAAAAAAGAAAAAGCTGGAAGGCATGTTAAAAAAATCCTGCAAGGTTTCTGCTAAAAAAAAAAAAAAAATAAAGAAAAAGAGGAGACAAAAAAGAACCGGTTGAAATGTAATAAAGAGGAAAATATCTCCAGAGTCAACTTACCTAAAAATCAACATGCCTAAGTCATTCTATAGATGCAAACCACTAGGATTAATACATCATCCTGTTCCTCAAATGTATGACGGATCAAAACTCAGTGTTATTTTTCTGAAGGCACGGAGTTTCTAAACGAGTTGGTCATAACCTTTATGCTTACTTCCTTTTTTTAGATCAAAGATTCACCTCACAGAGTGGTTCCCATTTCAGGGTAGGAGAGTGATTAGAAAAATGAGGATAGATTTTGCTACAGTAGGAAGATTTAAACAGAGCTACTAATTCAGCTTAATTTAGCAGAAAGGTAATTAATGTTTTAAATAATGGAATATGTTGCAAATTGATTAATGGTCACTTCCATGAAGCCCTTTCTCTTTTATCTCAGTTCAGTATTTGGAAGCTCAGGACTCAATTTTTCTTTCTCTTCCATCAAAGATCCATATTAAAGATTTCCTTTTCTGGTCACCAAATGATTTTGTTTTGCAAACTCATCTCCTCTGCTACATTAGCCACAGCACCTCCATGACCATTGGAGACCAGAGGAGCTTTCCCATCACCAGATCCAGCAGAACACCTCTACTTCTTCAGTCAGCACTGAGACCTGGGCTGATTTGTTTCTGTGGGCAGACTGGGATGCACAGGGGATTCTGCAGATACAGTACCTGGATATGGCAGAACACTTCAAAAGCCAACCTTTCAACTTTTTCTTTTGGTTTGGTTTTATACAAAACCATCTGTGTTTACATATATATATATATATATATATATATATGTCAGAAAAGTAAGTCTGTTTGCATGACTCAGCATTCAAATCCCAGAAGCATTGCTGAAGGATCAGCATCAGCCTATGAGAGGCAGATATCAGCTCAAAAACCTTTAAATAATCTCTAATTCAACATTCTTTGATGCACTAAATTCTGGTAATTAATTGGGAAAAACCTCTGTGCAATGCTTGGAGATGTTTCAAGACTTCCAGGAGTGAAACCTAAGGAGACTTAGACTCCTAAATGACGTTGTGGCTTCTGAAGATGTCACAGTCATGCTGGGAAACAGCAATACAAAATTAGCAGAAAAGACAGCTCCACATCACTTTCTGTGGTGTATAAAGACTGCCCTCAGAGCCTTGTAGCTGCACATCACCAATTTTTGCCATTTGCTGAACCTGTCATTCAGATAAGGGTCTGTGATGTTCCAGTGGAGATCAGGTTTTTGGTCTTCTGTCCATAGGTACATGTGAATTAAAAGACAACCATGGGATGCACATCTATTGCCAACAGGCTGAAATCCACTGCACAATATTGGCAACTCAGCTGGAGGTCATTAGCCTGTACTTTACCTATAGTCAAGCGTCTTCATAGCTTCACAAAGGCATTGTATTAGAGAACACCTGGATGAAACCTTTGCACTGCTGAAGTCAACAAGAGCACTGACTGTGATTTTCTAGGTCTTTATCTGCAATACTGCTTTATTTTTTGAAAGTCAGATGAAAGGGCTGGGTAGTTTTATGCTTACATGGTAACATGAAAAGAATGACAAGGCTGAAATCTTGATGATTGTTAATTTAGGGGCACTATTAAGGCTGAGTAAAAGTCAGTATTTAGGGATATAAGTGGATTAATTAATTTCTTGAAAATGGTAGAATTACTGTAGTATCAGAATAAATGTATTTTATAATAGCGTTTCAGAAAATGCCTGTTCTGAGACAGAAAGAAAATTTATATGTTTTTCTTAAGCTTTTGCATATTTTAAATTATAAAACTGCTCTCCACATGAATTTTCTTGCAATTATGTTTAGCAGGTTCTCTTTTTTGTATCATTCAAAATAAACCTTGTCAATATTCTTCCTATTTTCACTGGACATAAGGACACTGTTAAAGCCTTTTTGCTGTCTGTGGCTGAGCAAATACTTTTTAAAAATGTCCTTTACTTGGTGACTGGTGTCCTGTTATACAAAAGGATTGTGAGCTAAGATTTATCATCCCAGGCATTGTCTTTGCAGAGAAAATGGAAATTGCTGTTTCCTGACATTCAGGAGGGACTGCAGAGATGTGTATGCATGTATGACCTACTTTTGTATGTACAACCTGCATTTAAGGAGAGGAGACATACAAGTTGCCAGCTCTGGTGAAGCTGTGGAAAGGGCACAGCCAGAGTCAGACTGTAAGTCCTGAGTCCTTAGACTTCATGTAACAACTAGAATATAACCTACCCCATAGCCATGGACTGTATTTCTCTGGATAGATGTAACAATTTGAAATAATTACATAAAGTGTCTAAAGACCATGTTCATATCAGGTTAAACACAGACAAATGGAGACTCACTTTGTTGGGAGGACTCTGCGTCTGTGCCATTGGAGGGTGCTTCCCTCACAGTATTGCAGCTTTTGCTGAAATACAGCTCCTGAATTGATTTAGCTGAGTGTTATATATAAAAAGACATTTAATTTTGGCTTAGCTTGCTAACTGCAAGAACAGTGTCACGAACCATAATAAACGAACTGTCTCACCCAGCTTAAAAATGCCATTGTATTTTCTCTCCGCTGCTGTTGAGAGCAGAGGGAAAATAGGAAGGCCTGAAGTCTGGGAAGCCAAAGAGGCAGCAAGAAGAATAAGTCTCTAGAGGTAAATGAGCAGTGTAAATTACACCTTTTCAGTTTATTAAGTACTAATTAAGGCTTGCAAGCCTGGCATTCTTTTACCAGACGTGTTGTGCCAGGAAAGCAGCCACCCGCGTGTTCAGAGGTCGATTGCCATCCTGTGATTATACGGAATCCAAGTGTGGCATTTTCTTTTTTGGGTATTGCTGCCATTTGAATAATATATCCCCAGCATGCCTGGCTGGGGTGATCCATTATTCACAGGCAGTTATTGTCCAAGAGGGCTGTGACTGCTTCAGGGAGCTCATGTGATGCCCAGGCAGCCTGCCCATGCGCTGGGAACCTCTTGAAGGTCTGAGTGACCTCAGGAGATGGAAAAAAGATTCCCTGGCCATCTCTCCAAAGCAGTGAGAATGAGCTGACCACTGGTATCTTTAGGCAGGATATTCCTGACTCTGAATGGAGCCGTTGCTACTGAATATACTATAAATCTCCATGTAGCTCCAGGTGAAAAATACATGCTCCCTGAAGCCCTCCTCTGTGAGGAATGTTTCATTTGCAGAAGGTTTGTTCTGGGTTTTTTTTGCAGAGACGCAATGAAATACAGAACATTTGCAATATGGCTGCGACTAAGTGTGCTACTGCTATCAAAGCCAGGCAGAGCGTGAAGGAAGGGACCATAAAAGGATGACAAGGTAGATCCAGGGGTGGTTACAGGGAGCATCCTGCAAGCCGGCAAGTGCACATGAAGGACCTGGTTTAAAAGCTAGTGACAAAGGTTGAGATGAAACAGAGGATGCCCTCCTAATACCTAAGGGGAAAGGAAAATTTGTCAGGGGATGAGGAACAGTAGAGATAGGGAAGTGGAATAAACACTGGGAAGCGGCACCAGGGGGGACAAGCATCCTCTACTGCAGAAGAGGGAGGAAAGGGAGGTGCTGTTGAGGAGACCAGCAAGGAAACTGCTGCCTGCAGCCCTGCTCTGCCAAGGCCAAACAGAAGCATTCTATTAAACCTCAGTTTTGAGATTATGGGAACCTGAATAGGTCCTTCATCTAAGAGTCCAGCATAGCTGTCTGGAGCTAGTTTAATCATGAACTAAAGTGTTTTTCTCCCACATTCTAGACAAAAGCAAAGATTAGTAACTTCACCAAAGACTTTTAGTGGCAGTGATGCCAATGTGAGGCCAAGAGTGGGTAGTTTGGTCATGCACAATATGATCTGCAAGCTTCAAACAAGAAGCTGACTTACTCTTGGCTGTTCACACCACACCTTTTGTTGTGCAGTCACTTTGTGTTGCTCTTCAAAAGCAGCTTAGTCCAAGCTGTATTTTACCCGTACTCTGTGAATGTTTACGGTGAGCATCTCCCAGACAGGAAAAGAAGCATGATGGATGTTCCTGCTAAATCCCATACCAGCTAAACCCCAGCTATCTGAACATCTTCAGCATAATTCCGAATAATCCACTTGACTGAATACAGATAAATAGAAGAAAGGTTAGGCAAGCTTAGGTTACTGGTTTTCTTCCAATGTTTTAGATGCTTTGCTTTCCCTCCCTTAAGTTGCACTAACAAATGTTAAAATTATTTCTTCTTTCACGACTTAAGGCAACTGTAGTATGATGGGTTTTCAGTTTGCTGACAAAACTATTCAAAAAAATACAGGAACCCCTCCAACCCTGTTCATTTTTAAGGTGTTTTTAAGACTGTTTTTCCTTTCTTACAAAGCTGAAAGCATTTGGGAAAAAAGTTTGAGGACACATGAAATTGAGTTTTAGTTTTATGCTTGCATAGTAATAACAGAAGAATGGTTAGGCTGAAAAGCTTAATAACAGTTAATTTAGGATAATAATTTAGCCAAAATAGAAGGTAGTATTTAGAGATAAAAGAAGATAGAAGTTTTCAGAAAAAGTATGTTCTGGGAAAATAAGACTAGGAAATGCAAAACCTTAGAATTCCCTTAACAGCTGAATGACAAAAATACATGTCAGGACACTGCAGATCCCAGGCTAACACCTGCATACCCCTATTTTGACTTCATAACTAAGCAAGTATCAGTGGTGGATATCGGCATAAAACTGTTTTTTGGGTTGATGACATGTAAGCTGCTGCACAAACGTGTGGCACAAACAGTGGAATTTCAGAGCAATCCCTCCCCAGGGGGCACTCCTGAATATTGCAACCACTTTTCTTAATTATGCAGATGCTACTGAGAGTATTAAAGGAAAAAGATGGAATCTCTAATTGTGTGGACTTCCTTGTCTATATTCTGGATAGATCCAACTGTTAAGCTGTAAAACTTTTAAGACTATTTGTTGTAGTAATTACTTTGTGCTAACTGTATTCTGCACAAAGGAATTACTGAGTTTTTCTAATTTTGGAAGAGTCTCCTCCATTTTTGGCAAACACAGTTTGAACTATAAAATAATTAGTTGATATATGTTTTACTCTAATCAGACATTAGTTCTGCAATGATTTCTGCTTAAATGTGTAGAAACAAGACTTCAAATTTTGACTTAAAAATAGTAGAAATGAAATAAACATGTGGACCAAATAAATTTTTTTTCATAGATTCCCACCTCAGTTTACAAAAATGCAACCAAATAAATAATGTCAAGGTAACAAATTCCTGATCCTACATTATGGCTAGGATAGCAATAAGTAATTATAAAGAACATTGTAAAAGTTGTCTTTGCTTCTCACACCTGTGGGGCAGATAACTTACCTGGAATACAACAATACATATGTAACATCAATATGCCTGGATTATTTTAAGCTGTTCAAGAGGAGGGTTTGATCCAAACCCACCTTCCATCATCACACGTGACTGAATGTAAGAAAGATTTACTCATCTGAATGAAAACAGGGGGTAAGTCACTTCACGGATTTTTTAAAGGCTTCTCTAGTGGTGTGTCTGCATTGTTCATATTTTTGTCTAATGTATCAACATACCATGGGATACAGAAACAAATTACATCATATCTAACAGATTTTTTCAACTGGATGATTATATGTTTACCTTATCAATAAGGGATTATTCTGGGATAGTATTTGAATCTCCACTATCACTTTTGCACCTTGTATCAGGAGGAGAAAAAGAAGAGTATGATCAGGAGAAAGCCCCAGCAAAGCTGCTGAGGACAGCAAAAGTCGCTGGAGAAACGAGTTAAATTGCAGTGAATCAGTTCCTCAGCAAGAAATAGGATTAATTACTGTGCACATGTATCCAGTCAGTAATGGCAGATAATTTGGAATGAAGATTGGTTCCTTAATATGTACATTTTCTAGCCAGATTCTGCTTGCCCATTGCCACTGGGAGTGGGAGCCTTGTGGGACCTCTGCCAAACAGTCTCTTAGGACCACGTGAAAAAAATGAGGGATTATCCCTTCATGTGCCCTTTATGGTGACTTTCAAATATTTCAGTTTAGACTGTGCTCGTGTCACTGCATACAGCTAAGATTGCCCCTGAGGCTGACTCATACTGTGAAACTCTCCATTTCCCCAGGCAGAAAGCTTTCAGATTGGAGAGGTCTGGGAAAATGGAAAAGCTGAAAAAGAAATAAGAAATACAATGTTATTATATCATATATTTATATTATATCATATATTTATATTATATTATATATTATTATATTACATTACATTACATTACATTATATTACATTACATTATATTATGTTATAATGAAATGAGAAATATAATAAAGAAGACAATATTCATTCTGTAAGGATCACTTTTCTTTAAGGAGATGGGGATTCAGTGCAGCTGCCATTCTTAAACAGCTGCCTCCACCTCAGCAGGGTCCTGACCTGAGCCTACTGGATGATGTGTGGCACCAGGGAGGCAACTTTCAGGCTCACATTTGTCACAATTAACACTAAAAATTACTCATCTGCAGCACCTTGGTTTCTGTGCTTACTTGCATCTGTCCTGCACTTGCACCTTTCTTCTAACTCCAGAGAAGCTGCTTACCATCTTTATGGTGATCCTAGAGGAAAGGAAAATCAGGCCATGTGTCTATCCTATAAAAAACATTGTCATCCTGGAGGCAGTGGCACCTGCTATGGTGGAAATTGTCATTACAGGACTAGGAACTGACTTATAGAAAAATGAAGAGTCTTCTCAAAGGTGTATCAGAGCCTGGAGCATCGATGAGACAGATTACCAATGGTAGTTGGTATTAAAAGTACAGCAACGAGAAAGTTGAAGTTTCACAAGATTAAGCACTTGGAAACTTTTCATTATTATATGAACAGGGTTCCTCACAGTCTGGATGTCTTGAGGATCTCAGATATTTACAGACTCATTCAGGTCTCTGCAGACAGTAGACTGAAATTCACCCAGGTATTTATTAATTGATACTTGTAAGCATCACTCTGGTCCTGGCAGCATAATTCCCCACGAACAATTCGATGCATCACAAAAATGACCAAAAACTACATCCTTGTTTGTAATCCCAGTTATAGTAAATGGATGTGTAGCCTGAATTATCCCTTCCTTTTGCAGGTGGTTCCTGTAGTTATGGAACAGCTTGGAGGAAGAGGGCTTGAACTCTCTGTTCAGGTGTTGAATCTACATTTGTTCCTGCCACTTATTTGCTTGCAATAAGCACTGCATTATTTGTCACAGCACAAGAGTTGAAATCCTGCTCTTGCACTGAAAATGTAAATACCAAAGAAAAATAAAAAGCAGCAGTGAAGATGGCCTTAAAAGGATGGATCTTCATAAACTCTAGTGTTGCTTTATAGGCCCTTGGTGAGCCAATATTTCCTTGTTTCACTGGACTACAGAAATGCAGGAAGAATTACTAAATTAATGCATGATATCCATAAAAATAGGAATTTTTATGCATGTCGTATATTAATCCCTCTAATTTAGTAGCATGGTTGCAGCATATAATTAGCAGCTCTATCAGCAGGAGTCAACATTTGTCAAATTATCATTACATTAAAATATGCTTTATGTGCACATCTTGTATAATCATGGAAGCCAAGTTCTTGCATATTTTCAAACAAAAATTCCAGCCTTCCTGTAGAGTGATCCAACTGACTTCTTTAACGTGCTCCAAGAGTTAAGGTGATATCCACCACCTGGTTAAGGTTACATAAGCAGCCGGCCCTAAGCACTCTGTACTGGTCTCGGTTGCCTAGATATGGTGGAAGAGAGTGAAAGCACATTGATATAACGCTGATGGAAAGCCCTTCCTAGCCCAAATATTATGGGTCTCCTTACAAGAGCTATGAGAGAAAAATGTAAAGGTAAGGGGACTAGAACAAGAAAAGAGGCATGTGGCAGTGAAGAGATAAGTCATGTATAGTTGAGTTTATTCAATTACATAAAATATTATTTTAATTTTAAGCAAGGCATGGAGACATTGTTGATAAGGATTGATTTTAATTATGACTTCCTGTGAATTAGGACTTGTAAATTGAAGCTTCTAACTGTGCTACTTGCAGAGCTGTTTGATCTGTATCCAAATGTATTGCTGCTGCAGCAAGACGTGGCCTTTCACTGCAGTGAGGGGTCTGATAGCTCCACTAAGTTTAATGTTGGAACAAAAATTCACTGCTTTTTAGTCTCATTTGTTACTCATGATTATTAATGAATCCTATATTAGTAAGGCTGTCTATACGTGGCACTTGTCATAGAACAACATTATAAGCCTTTCCCTTGTAGCGGTAAAGATATGTGACTTCAACATGTAATTTAATTAGCATTTTAAGTACTGTGAGGTTTCCTGCTGGATGAATTTGGATGCCTTTCTTATAGTTTGATACCGTGCAGTGCCAAACTCTGCTCTCATGTATATGACTGCAAGTTCACTGGTGCAAACTGCAACTTGTTGAAATGAGACATCTACTGAAGTGAAGCATGTATTCATCTTAATTTTCTTAACAGTGGCTGCAGAAATTTCAGTGGACTAATAAGCCAACAGGAAGATGCCTATGTCCCTTATTGATGATTGAGCATGCTCGAACACTGAAATAGGTGAGATGAATCTGAGCCACTGAACCAAGATATTCTTAATATTTTGAACTGTTCACTCGAAGAATATGCACATAATCAACAAATTAGTTCTCAGAATTGTCAAAAAAATAGTATCTTTCTTGAGGAAAAAACCCCACAACAATCAGTCAAAGTTAGAGTTTATTTTTTCTCATGTTATTCTCCACACGGGTGGTGTTGGTCACAGCTTGATATATGGATGCTTCTTTCTTCTTTTTACTTACTTCTTATAAATCTCAATTACTAGTTAAAATAATTTGTGGAGTTTTAAGCTCATCTGGGGAGAATGCAAACTATTTTATCTCCGAAAGCAATGTCAGGAACTAAATTTTAATGTAGAAAACTTGAGTATAGTCCTTCAAGGCCACACCACATCCAAGGTCACTTAATACTGTATCTAAAAGTAATATTTTGGACTCAAGTCTGATGGACAGGAAAATCAATAAACTCAGCTTGGGCTGGAATCTCCCATCAAAAGCAAGCGCTACATAAAAGATGATATTGCAAGCAAAATTAGTCTGTAACTGATTGGCAAAAGGACTTACATACTGCATGGATGTAGCACTCTGGTGCTCTCTGCTTCTTGTCCTCTTGTGATTAACAGGACATCAATTAATCCATCATGAGGTTTGTGTGTTCTGTGGTGAAGAGCTAGACTGAAGCTGCCAGCAGAAAATTCCAGTCATCGTTTTTCAAGTGTCCTTTCTACCATTTCATCTCTGGGAGGATGCTATGTTTGGTAGTCCAGGAGTGAACTACAATAGCCTAAAATCTCTAAATAAACCCCTCTTAGGTTTTGAGTGAAGTTGATACATATGGCTGAGCCCATGTTAAGAATTTCCTAACTTGCAGTGTTTCACTGCAAAGCCCTCAAAATTTTCTCAGTATTTCTCTCACTCCTTAAAGCGTAGGTGAAATTTAAAAAATTTAACAGCGTCATTGCAGATGTCAGCTCCTTCTTCCCCTCCCCACAAAAGAAATATATGTGAAAACCTCCAAATATGAAAATCAGTGAAAATAGCACCAATAAAATATGTATCCCAAAACTTCTTGGTAAATTCAAAGAAGAAAAGCAGAGTTTACTATAAGCTAAACTTAAAAAGCCATTATTTTATTTTCAAAGTTACATTAAAGAAAGAAGTCCATTTCTGTGAGTATACAGAAGATGCATTCACTAAACATTCCTTATTTTCAAGAAGTCTCCTAACAGCATTGAGTAACGTGAGATAAATCTTTATCTTTGTTTTTAATTTCATATTGTTGTTGGTATACACCTTTTTATCGCCATCCCAAATAATTTCAAAGGTTTTACAAACAGATAGAAAAAACAAAGTGTTGGGAACGTGTTTTAAAAGTTGGAGGAAATTTGTATGTACAGATGAAAAGCTAATATTTTTTCTTTTCATGATCCTTGTCTATCCAGCTACATTGAAAATATTGCCATGTGTATCTACAGTTACTAGAGAATGAAGAGAATAAAAAATTTAAGATACTGGAGATGGTAGAAGGAAATAGAAATTGCTTGGTTAAAATACTGATTTGGACCTGGACGACTCTCATGTTTTTGTCTTTTTAACCAAAAGTATTGTCTTTCCTTCTGACCATATTAATGGTATATGTGGATCTGTTACATTTACAAAAAAAAACCCAAACCAGCAATATTTTTACCAGGGTGCATACACATTTTCATGCATATTAATGGAACAGTCTGCTATATGGAAATATATTGATTGCCGTCAGTATGAGCTACATTTATAGATCCTACAAAATGTAACATCTTCACCTTCAGATATATAAAAGTAAGGCTCACTTCCTTTACCAAAATTGAGAGACCAGAGCATTCTCCTGACAATGAGATTAGAATGAGAAATGAATTAGAACCCACAATGGGCTGACTCATAAATGGATAAGAAAACAAAAAAGTTTGTCTTAGAAGGAAGACGCATAAACACAGCTGATGCAGAAGGATAGAGCAGTATTTCCTAATATGGACCTCCAGCATCTGGCAATATCTGCATTATTCTTGGAGCTGCTCCTCACCATGACGTTAGTTGCAACAGCTGGAATCAACTAGTATGTGATGGCTTGATAACCAGCATTTAAAATGCCATATATGTTGGCCAGTGTTATGAAAGAAGTTTTACGGCAGGAACTACTGCATTCTTTTCCTGTAGTATTAAATTTCTATTTCAGTTGCTAGCAGCGTGAAGGCGATCAGATAATGTCTTTGTACAGGCTGGACTTTGATCCTGGGAACTCCCTGCCACAACATAGCATTCCAAGAAGATAAATTGGTGCATAAGAATCAGAACACAGAAACTATTGTATTTATTAATGGTGCCAGGAAAGTTTCAATTATAATAATAAACCTCTATACATAAACTTGAAAAATAATTATGTATGTGCACTTCCTCTCCTTTTTTAAAGGGCGACTTGTGAGGACAAACTCACAGGAGATTAAGTAGCTTTTCCCAACAGGAAAAATCAGCATAGAGCATCTCAGAGGTTAAAACTCTGAAATGCAAGGCTTATATTTGGTTTTGGTTTGCGACAATGATGCAAAGAAGTAGATGTAAAGAAACTGTTGGACATGTGTGATCTGTACATTGCCTGGTCTAGTCTAGGATAGGCTTTACCTTACTAATTTTAAAGTTTGCAACAAGATGCTGGAAACCATACCTTTCTTTAGCCTCCAGCTGTTCCTGTAGCTCTGCTCCCTGATTTCCCTACTGCATCCCTCTGCTTCTGGGCAGGTCTCACAGTCCTTGTGCCACGATGTCTCCATTGCAGGCTCGCCATGAAGTGCATGGAAACTTCCACACCTCCTCCTTAAGGCAAAAGGCAGCATAACGGCCTTCTGGCAGACTGGCAGGGCAGCACCTTTGCACTCCTCACACAGGGTTTATTGATGGGCAAAGCTGGTTGTCAGCACCTCAAGCTGTTCACAAGAACAAAATGTCATATGGAAAAGTATGTGTGTTGATCAAACTGTTTATAGAGACAATCTCTCAGGGTTCAAGACAACTCTTTCACTTAGTCCTTTAGGCTGGCCTGCAGAAGTCAGCGATCCTGGCATCCTTTATTCATTAACACTGAATTAATGCTGAAGTCTGGAGAAGCCCAACTTCAGTCTTGCTCAGGCACGTCTGCAGGCTGGAGGTAAGTTAACCCATCCACATGACAGAAAGTTCATGTTTCCAGCCTGGCTGTGGGAACATAAGCATTACCTGATTTCATAGAAGTAGCAAAGAGAGACAATGCATGATCAGACATAAATACTGTTGATGAAAAGTCTAATCATTAATATTTTTTGAGCAAAGTTGAGTTACGAATGTGTAACACAGGACACATACTGTTGCCCAGTGTGGTTTTGATTTGGCTTCAGGAATCTGACCAACACCCTTATTGCACAGTCCAGCCGGGGCCTGAAGTTTGCCTGCAAAGGTTACACATCCCATTTCCCAAAGATCTGTCAGGCAGCTCAGAAAGGGAGAGCAGCCAAAGTATAGGAACTCTCAATAATCTCAGAAATAGTCACACTTCAAATCTGCTTGATGTTCCTGCTGTCAGGTATACAAAAGTAGCAGTGTTAGTGTTGTAGGACAGGCTATTTTAAGACAGACCTACAGAGTCAGATTTCAACATTTATTTAGATTCTTAGTTTTGCCATTGCATATGTTAGTTGTTGAGGGGTTTTTGTTGGTGTTTGTTTGTTTTGGTTTTATGTTGTGGTGTTTTTTTGGTGTTTCTTTTTTTCCCCGAAATGGCTCAATTAGACCTCATGCCTAGCACATATTCCCTGAGGAGGGCTGCCAAGCTGAACTGTGACATACACTTATTATTTGAGGCTCTTCTACTCTTGGAGTGATTCTGATTACACCAACACTGCTCATGCTGTTCCAAAACAAATTAGTCAGATGGAGCCTGTGATACTCCACAATTTTTAAGAGCGATGCTGCAGAGATGTGAAACTGTAAAGGAAACCATGATCACCTATTCAAACACTTTTCAGCTGTTCAATTTATCTCAGATCCCTCCTTGGTAAAATGGGGGAATGAAGGCAAAAACCTTTGGTAAAGCAAGCTACAGTCCACGGACAAAAGTATCAGAGAAAAATGTTTAGATGTTGTAAGACTTAGCTCTCAATGAAAAATTTTCTTCCTTCCCAGTGAGATTGCTGCACCATCCCACCTAGACTGCCATCATTATTTTTTCTCTCCAGTACTTTCTTTACAGCATTTGACATGTTTTTTACTATTTTTGAGAGTAGAAAAGGCCTTACAGTCACCTCTTTACAAGGATATTAATACTTTAAACTCCCTGAGAATGAAACCCCTTTTGTCATTTAGCCTCATATAAAGGACTTTCTTAGGATATGCAATTTGATCTCCCATTAGTCTCTCCTTTTGGCCTGAATTTCCTCTTTCATGTCCTCTCTTGCGTTTTAACACTGTGGAGATTGTTTGAAGCGAGCAGCAAGCTACAGAAGTTATTCACTGCTAGAATTTCTTTTTCAAAGAAGCCTTGCTATGGCCACTCAAGTCTCTATTAGCAGAGAAGGCCTTTGAAATGCATGAGGGTCCACAGCATGGTCATGGTAATGATGAGCATATACACACACACACACACACACAAACCCCAAACAGAAAACAAACACACACATTAAAAAAGAGCTGTTTGTTTTAATTGTTGGTAGCCACCATATAATTAAAGTGATGAGAAGGTCTGGCGTCTGTTTGTCTTTTAAAGGAAGGTTACTCACACAGTGGTTTCTGCTTTACTACAGGTTGGGTCAACTCTAGCCCTGCAACTCATGCTGTGACTGACTTGTTATTTATTGTTTCCCAGATGGATTTGGCTCTTGCATCTAGTCACAGCCTCAGTGTTTCCCTGCTAATCTGTGACTGTCTCCTGCACAGTAAATGTGAGGTTACCCGTGCAGTGCAATACCTCCCAGAGCAACCGCAGGATGTCTGGACTGGGAGGCTGCCTACTGACCTCAGGGTCCAACAGAGACAGGACAGACACCCAGAGACAGTTTGGCCCTGGCCCCAAGGGGGTTTCCATCCTTCAGCAAAGCAGGTACAAGCTACAAATACCCCCCTGCGTGCTCAGAAGCCATGTGATGTGCCCAGAGTGAGGAGGGTAAGGGCTTCAATGTGTGGGCAAGGTCCTGAAGAAGTGCTTCACTTCTCGGCCTGGTGTCCTGCCAGTGGCCACCCCACCCTGTGCAGGAGCAGGCAGGTGCTGGCAGCAAGGGACTGGCTGGAGAGGAAGTTAGAACATGTTTGTTTGTTTTGATGAGCCTTCAGCTACTGGACATGGCTGACAAACCCCTCCAGGGGGTGAGACCTCAACACAGCCTCAAGCCAACAGTGAAGGCCGTAGGTGTAAGTCCTAGGAGAAGTAATTTCCAACAAAATAATGCAAGGAGAGCAAAGAAAAGAGTCAATCTGTTTCACCCTATCTGTAAGCACACAGAAGTACTCAGATACTCTGTTAGGTAATCCTGGCCTGGATAGAATTAAGTTTGTTAGTCCCTTCAGTGAAGCAGCATAAGCTAATATGAGAGTGCATTATATTCAATCTATCAAGCTAATCTGCTGTGCTAATGCGATAACCTTGGAAAGACAATTTGTGGGAGATCTGTAGGAAGCTGGGGGTTACTTCTGTTTTTCTTTTTGCCATTTTTGTGAGAGTTCTAGGCTAAATATATGAAACATCCAACTACTGATAAGGTATTGGAGTTAAAAAGGATTAGTAGAAAACAATATAGCTCCATCCATGAAATGACAAATAACTTCATCATTGCAAAATAAGCATTTTGTTACCACCGTGGCAATGCTTCTTTATAGTCTATTTCAGAATGTAGCCATGAAAGGTTAGACAAATATACTAATCAGAGAGCAAAACATGAGATTTTATATGAGTGTAGAAGAAAAAAAAGCAATGTGGATTAAACAAGCACCCTCTTACTTGCTCATGCAGGTTAGCCTCTGCACAGCATCTGCTTTGCCCTGCCATACCTATGAACCATAACAATAAAGATAGCAAAGCTCACATTTGGAGGTGTCAAGCTCTTTAACTTCATGGAGTTAGGATAAGGCCTGGAGGATCACAGGGCACAAAATGACCTTAACAGAACACTAAAGCATTTCAGAGTTTAAGGATATCTGGAGAGAATCACTTCCGTGACAAAATGAACCATGGTGATGTGGGTACCTCACTGATCAGTCTTTGTCACAGACAGGCAAATACTGTGATTCACTTCGCAAACTCAAGGTGTTATCGATTTTCTCTCATGACCAGGTGACCTGTAGGCAACACCCACAGCAGTGTCACCCATGTTAGCCTGCCCCTTAATTCTTACCCATAAACACTTGACTCATTCTTCATCCGCCCCTAGGGAGTGCTCCATACATTCCAATTGCTCTCTTACATAAGGAGTAGCTCCACCATTTTGTTTTGCTGTCCTGTCTTACCTAAAAAGTCCGTGGCATCCATGACAGCACTCCTATCCTGTGAATTATGCCACCATGTCCCTGTAATTGCAATGAGGTCGTGGCACTGTGACCGCACACAGGTCTCTAATTATTCCTGTTTATTCCCTGGGCTGTGTGTGTTGGTGTACAGGCATTTCAGAGACGTAATCAAGCACCCAGACTTACCAGGAGGGGTGCAAATGTGTCCACCACAACTGTATACACCCTTGAGGTGGTTTACCTTCTGGATCTCTTCTAGGGAGGTAGCTAAGGAATATTTGTTGCTGCTCTGGCTGGCCCAGCTTATTCTCCAAAAAGCCACTTTGGATTATTTTCCAGAAATTCCACAAAGCCATTTTGGTAATGTTGTGCTTCTGTCAGACCACTTAAGCTAATGTATCCCTATTTGAAGGGCCATCTCCAATATAATATGCTGGGCATTGTATGTAATGGGCTGGAAAACCTGTCTGTGCTGTAATCACCTTGAACTCAACAAGAGCATAGCTGCAGGTGCTCTATACATGTAGCCTATAGCTTTCATGAATCCGACTAGATGGATATGTGAAAATACTTGTATTTTATTCACCAGTGGTATCTGAAACTTGTTGAAATTTTTATTTTCATTAAACATGCAAGAACACTATGTACTGTGGTGTGATTTGAATGTATAATTTAGAGGGAAAATTATTTCTTTATATTTTATGAGGGTTGTTTGCTGCCATTTCTGCCTAGAGTTTATTAAATCAGATTTCTTTTGTAAAATCAGTTACATATAAGGTAATACAGGACGCAGCACTGCATTTACAGATTCTTTTGCCAAAAGCACTACTAATCATGTAGTTACAAAACCTTAAAAAATATTTTTGTCAGTCTTTATGAACCAGCTAAAATTTGAACTTTTTAACAAAAAGAACCTACAGAGTATGAAATGTTGACAAGTAATTCCCTGTATAATGCATTCACCACGTCAAAGTAATTATAAGAAATATGGATTGTCTGCCCAGATTTTTGTAGACAAACTCCCTGAATCACTTCTGCCTTTACAACTGCAAAGGTTATTTGGTTGGATCCCACACTTTTAGTCTCCCCATTCATCTGAACTTGGAACATAATTCCATTGCTTTCTTCTACAATGAAATCCAGCAGAAAATTTCCTAGGCCTGTACTGGTTTTGATATAATCCCATCAGCTGTACTCAATCACATATTGCTCCAGACACTCTAAAAAGCCTATTCTCCTGTACATGAATTTTATCAGGTCACTTACTAGTAATGTTTACTCTAAGATGAGCATGCTCACCATGGAGAGACCAGATAATGAATATTAATATCACCGTATATAATTGCACTGTTTAGTGTGAAATTCAAAATGCAGATACAGATATGCACCATAAAGCTCTTGCTTCCACAAAGTCCATTGAAGGAGAAAATAATTTTGAAGCTAAGCAAGGCATGATCAAATAAAATCCCCTGATTGATACTCTGGATTTTTAAACTTGCTTAAGTTTTACGTGCCTTAGTCAAGTAATTTTCTATAGTTCACAAAACACTAACAACAACACAGCTGAAAAATATAATCTAGTATTTTTAAAGTCTTTCAAATTTTCACAAAAATATATCACCATGTCATATCTGTTACAATGCATTAACATTGGTGACTATTTTCTTTTGTTTGTGGGATGAACTACTTTATCTAAACTATATTACAATAGCAGAATTGCTATTCTCCTTATGAAGAACTTCAAAAATATTAAGAGGTTGATTAAATTTTGATTGCAAAAAGTTTTACTAGAAAAAAATAGGACTCAGATTGGAGAGAAGGGGAAAAATAGTCCTCTGTTTTCTTTCAAATTCCATTTTAGAAAGATAGAAAAAGGCAGAATAAAGTGAAAATAGCGGGAAGGCCAATAGCTTAGCTATATATATATATTTGCTGGAAATGCTGTGTGTATCACAACGAAGTGCTTGTAGCATTCCCTTTTACAAACCTTAACAGGAAAAAAAAATTCTCTCTTTGGTGTGCAGAGCTAGAGAGCGAATGTAGAGCTTGACTTGGTCTGTGCCAAGCAAGTGCTTAACCGTGAATGTTTTTTTCTCTTTGAGGACTAGGGAGGATATGCTGGGCCAGATGCAGATGGATATTTTGTCCCAGGACCCAGCACAGTATGCTCAGCACAAGCACCTGGACCTAGTGGGGTCAGGCAGCAGCAGGCAGGGAAGGCAGTGTCCATGAGTATTCTCTGGTGTCCTCCCAGGATGTCACACTGCCACTCAGTCAGCCATGCTCCATGTTCTCACTTGGCAAATGGACCCTTAAATCTGACATGACAGATGACATTTTCCATTTTCATACTTCTAAGCTCTTCTCTATCTTTGCTGAACCTTCACTGATGCGTTGAACATGGGCTTATTAAAGGTTTTCTGTGATATCACCAAGGTGTTGCCACCAAGCTCTATTGTGCCTATCTATTGTGCCAGGACACAGCCAAATTTAGCTATGTTTATCAAGTGATGCATGATGAGGTGTGTGTATTTGTCATTCCTATGCTTTAACATGTGCTGTCATAGCATTAGCAGAACGAGGATTTATTTTGTAGTGGTAATTTTCATGAAGGAGTACTAGAAGAGATCCATGTGATGGAAAGCAAAGTGCTGTTAAGAGCTGGCAGGAAGCCTGAAATTGTCTCACTAACACATCCCATTATAAAATAGTAATCACAGGGGATCGGGACTATTTATAGATGACTGGGTGAGGAGTCTCAGAAATTGTTTTACACACAAGGGGAAAAGTATTCAGGCTGTTTCTGGTTTCAAGATGCCCAAGGAACATGCAAAAGAGCTAATCATTTGTCCAGAAAATGATTAAGGACAAACAAATGAATAGTTTTGAGGCAGTTGACATGATTCAGCAGCTAGAGGCAGTGGCCATGTGATCTCAAACTTAGAACCAAGCTGAAAAGCCCAAAAGCCACCCCTGGTTTTCTCTTGTACCTCCAGCCTCATCTCCTGCTATCAACAATGTGTGTCCCTCCCACCTTTCTCCTGTGAGGGAAATGAGTGTGAAAGGAGACAGTGAGGCCACCTGGACTCCCGCTCAGCATGGATGCCCACCATAACTGGAAGAAGAACATGCCCTTAGCTACTGACAGACCTGCAAACCCATAGAGGACAGTGGCAGCTGCGACGGGGCACAGCAGCATCCCTCTCTGTGCATTGCCAGGCTGTTAGGAGGGATGTTAAGAGAAGCATCAGCGCCTTGCTCCCCGTACTTGTACCAGGTAACAAGAAGGAAACAGATTTGGTTCACCTGGCCCAGTTTACCGCAAGAAGCCATCTCAGCACACGGACGGCATCTCTGGTGGCCAGTTAAATACCGAGAGGGCCACTAGAGGGCTCAGAAACTGCTACTGAGGAGACATCCAAATCCAATATAATTGCCACACACTGCAACTCACTCATCACTGCAGCACACATCTGTGTGATTTACTGCGGTGTTTACTTCACTGACCACTACCAGGAATAAATGGCATTTGCAAAATATCTTCTTGTGGGTTTGACACATCAGTCTATTTACTCAATGATGCATGTCAGCATCATCAAGTCCTATTTGCAAGTGCAGGGCATTAACTGTTACTGAAACTGAGTCTTCAGAAGTTGAAAGCAATTACTTAAGGAGTGAATGAATTCCAAATTGCCACCTACAGGGGATTTCTCATTTTGGAAAACTTTTACTTTCATCTTACTGAAAAAAAAAGAGATAATAATTTACTGAATACTTCAAAGGTAGTACAACAGGGAATTATGTCACAGTTTCAGGTTATATTGTGTGCAGCTTATCTGTGTTTCTCAATTACTGAATAAAAAGGCAAGCTGTTGTTCATGTTGAAATTACGGATTTCTGCTTTTTTTTTTTTTTTTTTTACATAGCCTGTGAAAACTGTTCAAAAGCATTTTGGCTGAACTGTGTTCTGTCATTAAAATATAAATATTTTGCAAGAGTATTTCAATTTAAACAAAATCTGAGATTAAATAAAAGTCTTACATAATATTTCATCATGTCAGATTTTAATTTTTTAAAAATATTGATTACTAGCTCATTGACTGTACCAGAACATCTCCACTGAATAGCTAAAACTAACTGCTTTTCCTGGGATTCTTCATGGGCCCTAATCTGCTGAGTTCAGACACATATTAATGTGAAGTTATATACCTTTAAAATGCAAAAAAATCTTTCACATAAGGAAACTGCATGACCTGATGTGCTACTATTTATTTTTACTATTTAAGTTTTAAGTACAGAGCTCACAGTTCATGTTCTTATTGTCACCTAGCCACCTACAAAACAAAGCATTGTGTAAGCATCATCAAATTCCTGCCTAATTTTGCAGAGAGGGTACTCGTGTTTACTTTCATTTTAAATATAGTACAGTGAATTTTATCATGAAGACACCATGACATAGTTAAAGAATGTCAAGAAAGCCAAGTTTATCAGTGGGAGTAATGTGATCTTATTTTATTGCCTTTAAAATAAAGTAAACAAGATGTGCAATGGCTTCCATTTCACTTCTTACTATGAAGTGTGTAGGTAGGCATAACACATTTATTAAATTAACTGAATTAGATGAACATACTGTCAGACAAACAGTTCTTATCTCAGTCTAACAATATTACATCAGAAGGATGTATTTTTAGCCCTGGGGTTTTGACCCTTTTTTGCCAGAGCTGATGGAGATACTGTGTGCTCAAAAGTTTCTCCTAGTTTTTGCAGATGGTTTAACAAAAATATCACCTCTTTCTGCAAGCATTTACTTGTACCAGATTTGGAGCATTATGCTTAAAACACTATTCTGATAGGTATTTACTAAAACACTGATTTTTTGTTGCCTGACAAAATTTGCTTTAAATATGAATTTAATGTATATATATATTGTGCCTCATTGATTATATTTGTTTCACTACCAGTAAATATACATTTTAGCATTTATGTTACAAAGATGTGTGGAATTATATTTTCTTAGACCCAGGAAGATTCTTCTTGTGTATAGAGGTCTGAGTTACAGCCCTTTTTTGTTCATACCAGTGAATTGCACTGTTCTTCCCACTATTAAATATTTCACTGAAGTAGCTCAGTCTAAAAATCTACGACATAATATAACTAAATGTCAGAGCTTCAATACTGAAAAAACTCAGAGCAAAATTCAGCAGATGCCAGGATTTAGTCCTGGTGAAAGGTGCCTACTGCATAACCTCAAGTTATTGCACAATGGGTGTTGACTACAAGACACTGCCGTGAGCTGCCAACACCAGAGACCTACAGGAACCTAGGCATGGTGCAGAAAACAAAGACAGTCTGTTCTGAGAGGGGTGCTCCTGTCAGAGAAAAATTTTGCAGTTCCCCTCTGTTTTCTCTCTTGGTCAGCCAGTGAGTGCTGAAGAACCTCACCATCAACAAGTGACTTTTTTGTTGGTTGCAGGAGATGGAGACAGCCCCTGCTGATGCTGCTTAGCCTTCTGACAGGGCATTGATTCTACAGTGATTCAGAAGGAAATGTGTCACATAATGAGTCACCTGCACTGCTACTACCAACACCTCTGCTCTAGCAATTTAGGTCTCCCATATCAGTTGACAGTGACCTCATCTTACTAGTGATTCCTTGGGACGGTGAAAGCAAGAGATGTCATCACTATCAGGCAAAATTATCATGGAGACTGCTCCGCTGTTACTCTGGAGTTTGACATCTGTAGTCCTTTTTACTCTTCTTCCTTTTTTTTTTTTAATTTTTGATAAGGATGAACAACTGCTCAGTTTTTCAAGAAATGAAAACCCAGGACAGTATTTTCAGTGCACTGTTGCCACTATCAGGATAAGGATAAATATTACTTATGATAAATCATTGTACACTTTAGACTATGGATATCTAACTATGATCCACAGCTGGAAAAAAATTGGAAAATGTTTCCTTTTCTTTTTTTTTTTCCCTTTTTAAAAAAATCTATTAAAAGCATTACTACAAGGGAGAATCTGTTCACTTACAAGGCCAACTGGAACTTAAGAAGATTGGGCCACTACAGGAAGCAGAATGCGCCCCAAAGAATCTACTTCTAAATAACATATCCTCTTTCAGGGGAAGATCTAAAACAGTATACAATCTCTCACTTTGTTTCCATTTAGATAAATGGTTTTGAGTTTTACGTTTTAATTTGTTTTATTTTACTTTAAAATTTTTCATTTTTAAAAAACAATTTAAATTTAATTAATTTTTAATTTTAGTGGGTAGTTTATTTCCTGTGCTAGTGTTTTCAACAATTGCCCTACCCTCTCTAGTCTGGCTATTCAGAAAACACAAGAAGATGCAGTAGCACTCTGTTAAGGGAAAGACGCTTTGCTAAAAGCTGGTATTTCTAGTAGTAAAATACCATAAAACATTTTTGCTTCTGCATCTCTTACCAGAAGTGGATCACATTCCCCTGAAGATCTTAAATCTCTTTGTTTGAAAAGGCACCAAACCCATTAAGGGCACCTGAAAAATGAGAGCCTGCCATAATGCGCCGTGTGACCTTTGCCTTGTCACTCCAAACCCCATCCTGGGTGCCACGGAGCAATGCCCGCTGATGTCTAAAAGACGGCTGGAGTCAAAGAGCATGACCAGAGGTGCTGCTGTGCTGGCATCAAGCATCCTTGCAGATTTTAATCTCCTGATTAAAAACACCTTGCATAATCAATGAGTTGTGCTGTATGAATCAGAATTTCTGAAACATCAGCAGTTTGGTGATGTGCTTTTATGAGATCTGTCATCAACCAATATGCATATAAAGGCTTTTGAGTTTCTAATCAAAAGGATGTATTTATCTTGATTCCCCATATGCTAAGTGAGATTGATTAGTGAAAGATATAACGTATTAAAACTTCAGCTGATTAAGAGTAAATTATTCATTGCAAAGAAGTTATCTGACAAGTTGGCCTGAATTTTGATTGTTTCTGAACCAATCAAAAACCAATCTAACATTCTCAAGCTGCATTTTGCAAGTTATTTCCAAGTACTGGCAAAGCAGGACAAAAACATTTCAGAAGATGAACATGGGCACTTATGTTTATTGTCCATCAATGTAAGATGGATAAGTCTGGATAACTTGGACTGCTCTTAACAGTTTCACTGAACATCTGAAAAAATATACAGATATATCTTATGCATCTTCCAGTACAACACTCTTACATACGAATTTTCTGTATCTTGCTAGAAGATATTTAGTTGTTAAGGAACTTGTTTTCTGTTAGAGGAGGGGCACAGTGAGGCATTTACTAGTGTATTTGTATGTTTCTGAAGAGATGGGTCTGAACAGCTGCAGGATGCAAAATGGTGGTCAAGACCTTATGGCCTTCTTCAGGTTTTTCATGGATTGCAAGGCTACAATAACCCCTTTCTCTTTTATAAAACCAGCTTTACACCCAGTTATAGAGGTTTTTCTGCCTATAACATCTCAAAGCTTCCTGCTGCTTTCAAAGGATCAGTTTAGCAAATGCTTTCTGTATTTCACACTGACAGATTCCTAAGGAAGCAGCGTAGCATACCAGCTTGCCATGTTGCCTTGTGGTGGCCTTGGCATAGGCCTTGGCATACCAGTGGGATGTGGCCCTGGCTCCACTGGCTGCCACCTGCATAGCTGGGACCAGTGCCCTCCCAACAGCTGCCCAGCTGCCCCCAGCTTCCTTCAAGGCTCAGTAGCCAGTAGCTAGGTAACACTGCAGGAAAGAAACCCAGGAGAGTGAATGAAGGCTTTTGTAACCCCAAAAGCTACTATTTATTGTGAGGTACCAGGTATCCTGCGATGCCTGTGTGCTCAAACAACCCCATGGCCCAGCTGCCTGGATGCAGCGGTGCCTGCGATGGGGACAGGGATACCCATGTCTATATTACACCACTGGGTGGTGGCTAAGGCTGGCACAAGCCCTTGCCGGTGGGCTGGATGCCACATGACCAGATGAAAAGCAGCACAGTCATGCTAGGGATCCAGCTGACTTCATCCCAGGAGCAGCAGCACCAGGGTCGGCAGCATTACACCTGCAAGTTCTTGGTGCCAATGTGCTTGGCTACAGATTGTAGGCTGAGGTTAGTAAGGGGTGGGCCACATGGACAGAGGAGCATGTTTGTGTCATTCCAGGCCAGAGGTAGATTATTACGAAAATTTTAAATAGGAGTTTAATGGCTGCATGTGAGAAACTGTTGGACTTAGTTTTTACATGAACAAAGAGGAAACAATTATTTGCAAGGAAGGTTTGGGCAGGGATTTTGTCTGTTGGAGGGTTTTCAGGCTATCAGATTTTTTGCATTTCAGAGTCATCAGATTAGAAATCCTGTTTGAATTCTTCACACTAGAAGATGACTAGCATGATTGGTGTCTGAATTTTGATCAGGTTTTTGAACATTTTTCTTTTTTCAAACCAAAATATCTACATAAATGCATCTTTCAAGGAAAAATGTCACCCAGTTTATTCATAATTAGAAGGATGTTTCAGGAAAGCAAAAGCTTTTATCTACCTTTTAAACATGAATACCATATTTCCGTTGGACTAGGAGGGTCACTGTGGTGGTAGGTTTTTTAAGTTACTGTTAAGTTATTGTTAAGTTATTTTCCCCATGGTTTGTTCCTGTTACCCCCCTGATGGTTTGGCTTTCCCCCAGGTTCTCTCCTTCCTTGTCCGGTGTCACTCACCCCTAGACACACCTGCTACTTTATTTACATGATGTCAATTTCCCCTGATTCCTACCCCTTGTTCCAGAGAATTCCCTGTCAGTCCTAAACCCTGCCTGGGAATTCCCTGTTTCTTCGATGTCCCCATTGTTTCACGTGATGCTTTCCACTCCCCTTGCCTCTCCTATAGGGTGTTGCATCGGCGGTCCCACCTCACTCCCCTCCCCGTGCTACCCCTGATTGGTTAAAGAATTGTATCCTCCCCTTTCTACTCCCCAGTTTAAAAGAGGATGCAGGCTTTTGTTTCGACCTCTTTGTGTTTCACCTCCCCTTGGGGTAATAAGCTGCTGTGAGGATTCATACAAAACAAAACCTTCTCTGAATTCTTGCTTCAAAACCTAGACACCACAACACCTGCTGTGGAAGAACAGCCTTTGTTCTGCCCCGTTACGTGGGATTGCTGGCAGTCTCGGGAACAGCCCCTGGCACAGCCGGGAATCAGAGCTATCTGGGGAATCTACCAGCTGTGTCAGGTCACTAGAGCTTGTAACTGAGGTGCATAAAATGTATTTCCAGGAAAAAACTGCTATGCCATTGAGCAAGGCTGCCGTTATGTAGACCCAATCCTCCTGTCACAGTTCTTTCAGACAGAAAGAAGGAAAGGAGCCACCTACTGTGGGTTATATCTTTATTGTTCTGTCTTTTTCCAGTCTCCTTTCGCAAGAGGAGTGGCTAAAGAGGGGCATAATTTGCAGAGAATTGTGCTCTTCTAAGTATTGCACATCCTGGGTTGCCGGACTCACGTGTGTAGCTACTAATAGCAACACCAGATTGTTTTCTAATCCAAGCACTTTTTTAGCTGCAATGCTTCTCACTTCAGTGATACAACTTCATATGTGACACCAAAGCATGACTGTAAGGCTAAGGCTGGGGAGAGCTGGAGTACATGACAGGCAGCATCCTGGTGGGCCTGAAGCTGCACTCCAGCCATTGCTGCCTTCCACAGTGAGACATTTCCTGATGAATAGTCATGGTCATCACATCCTTGGCCTTGGAGGTGATCCTCCATGATGTGTCGTTGTTGGAAAGAAGCAATTGTGTCCCAGTTGGTGTTCCCAGATGCAAAAGCTTGTTTTGGTATGGTGGGAGATGAGTACAGTTGCTGATGTATCAGTGTGCTCTGATGGCACTGAAGAAATCTATGTACTATACCTTCCCTCTGAGAGCTGCATCATAGCTAAAGGCTTATAAAAATCCTGTCATGCAAAAGAGTAAGTAGGAGCTAGAAAGGTCATTAAGACTTCACACTGAGAAGGGGGGATGCTGAAGAAAGTGCTGGATGGAGGCAAGTGTAGAATGCAGAACTATACCAAACAGAGAACACAAAACAAAGGTCCAAGGAAGCATCCAGGCTAGCAAAGTGCTTGCCAAAATTTGAGACATTGAGAACAGTCTAAAAGACAGAGGTTTATGGGCAAGAATGCCCTTTCCACTGATGAGCCAAATGGAGCTGAAGAAATCATCAAAGGCCAGAGGGAGAGAGAAAGAAAGAATCCCTGATGAGATGAAGAGAGTAACCTAGAAGGGAATCCCAGAAGGAGGGGGAGGAGGTATGATGAATGGTGTCATGAACAATATAAGTTTGCTGACCTAAATCCCAAATAACACTAAAATGCAGTAGGGAAATCAAGCAGAGATTGATATGCTGAATTTCTTATGCTGCTTAAAATGAAATTCAGTTGAACATACTTAATTCAGAATTAGTGTTTCCACAAGATTTGGATTCTGGGACAACATAAACCAAACCAAACTAATAGGGTGTATTCATTGGTAGTCACTGCTCCAGTGATGTTCACCACAGCTGTACAGGAGCATCCCACACACAGTTAGTAGATTATGATATAGAGATGTACATATCATAGACCTTTAATATCTACACTGACAGAGGGATCCAGAGAGTGGCCTGAAGGGGCCAGTGGCAGAGGCACTGCTGTGGATTACCCTGCCCAGGAGAGGCTGGCAACTACGCAGGTCAGTGTTGGCACATAGCATCTAGACACGCAGTGGATGTCCAGCATGGACTTTTATGTTGGCTTATGACACTCTCCAGGCATTCCATGCAAGATCAGAATTTCATTTTGAAATATAGATTTAGAATAATTCAATGTTGAATATATGATTCAGAGAGTACCAATGGATGAAAAATGTTTCTTTTTTAAGATGTGAAAAGAAAATCACTTCAGGTCACTCCTTTGAGGAGGTAAACAGGAAAACATTTTTATATGTAAGCTATAAACAAAATAGTAATGTATCTACAGTAGAACTGATATAGGGAGGTGAATATCTCTGACACTTTTGTTGTGTTATGGCATTTTGGTTCCTTCTGTATGTGAAGTGGACTTCATTTTTCTGGCCATTTTAGTTTGGTGTAGAAGTAATGTTTCAATACTTCCACCACTGACATACAATAATCAGGGTATATCCCCACTGGAAATGTTCACAGTCTAGAATAAACAAGAACTTGGACTTGAGAAGTATGTCTGTTGGCCAATGAGTTCAAATGCCAGCTATATCATGCAGACAACTGAAATCAGAATGCATTTTAAAAATATTTTGATTTTACCAATTTTTTCCAGTTAATTGTTATACCAGAATTTCAGGCCGGGAATGTTTGTGTGAAAATTGTAACTGAGCATCTCTTTTTCTCAAGAAACCCAAAAGAAAAAGAAAGTAATGTGACATGCAGCATCAAGGATGACTAGTGAGCTTTTATTTCCATCCAGGAGATGGGTTTAGAAAGTAGGATCCACAAATTGTCTGGTTTTCTCCACAGAACTGTAACAGTACAGTATTCACAGACAAGACACATATGCATGCGACACAGCCCTTAAAACACAATTCTTAGTTATTTTCCTTACTGTGCATGGGTAAAGTCTCAATGCTCTTATAAAGAAATGAAAGACCATTTGCCCAGTTTGGAAAATACAAATGAGGAATTATTCTAAACTAATTCAAGAACTTTTCTTTTCCACAAACTGCCATAAAATGTAAAATATTTGATAACGTTGTAAACAAAACACCATTGTTTGCACTTTTCTAGATTAATTTGTACAAATTATTGCTATATTATGCTATAGGGATTTTAATTGTATGTTACAAATGATAAATTCTTTAATGCATTGGATATGATTAAACTTATGAAAATGCTCAGTGGTAGTAAAAAACATGTTGGGGTTTTTATGCCACAACACATAAAGACGCATTTTTATGACTAGGGTTAATTCCTTCATCCAACCTAATTTTATCTATAGCATCAGGAACATCTTCTACGGAAAATACTGTGAGGCCAAGACGCTGAATTCACTTGACACTAGACTCAAGATATTTACTTGCTGATAACTACCGAAAATTTCATCGAATCATGCATTTCTTTTGTTTACAATGGCAACAGATAATGGATGGAAAGGTTTAGGATGGACACTTGCAACCAAGCAATCATCTGGAGAAACACAGAAAGAACAGGCAGCTTTTGGGGCCAGGGCTCAAGTGATCTGCCCCAGGCTTTGCTGAAAAATGATAACCCTGGCTCCACAGCACCTGATTGCTGTTCAGGGAACCTTTCATGGCAGGTCCTGACCAAACACACTGCAACCTGGGCTCAGTTAAACAAAAATCTTCCACAGGTAATTAGCAACTATAACAATGATAATACCAATAATAATATTGTATCTTGTCTCCCCAAATCCTGCTTATGAAGGCCTATGGGAATTGCAAGGGCATCTATAAACTCCTTAGGGAAATGTGAATTCACTCATTAAGAGATAAGCCAGCAGAGGCTAATGCCTAGCAATTGGTGTTTCAGTCTCAGCTCAGGCCCAGATGACTTTGGCAATGAGTGCCCTACAATTCATTGCCTTTTATTGTTTTGTTGGTTCAACAACTGGAATTGATGGCTACAAATACTGCTTGAATGGTTGATGGGACAGTGAAACCACATCTGCACCAAAGGAGACAGCAATGCCTTCTCAAGTACCCCATCATTGTTATGATGGCTGACTCATGCACTTCACCCAAGAAAAGGGGGAAGAAGGAAAAAGGCCAGACTTCCTAGTGCTTCCCTGCACAGCAGAGCAATGCAAGGCAGTGCTCTCAGGGTAGGTCCAGTTGATGTTTTGCAGACAGATGTGAGGCCTGTCCCACAGCTCATCCTCCCTGAAAACAACACAACTTTGTTAGCTGAGCACAGAGATCTGATTATTAGGGTTCCTGGGCTAAGCAGCTTTTTGTCAGTTTGCAATGTGACTAGCTGTGGAAAAAATACTCCAAGCCAAGATACGGCTGTGATGTCATGATGCTCATGCCAGATCTATACAGTGCTGGATCACTGCACACTCTGATCCACCCCAGATTGGGCTGCTGACCCACACAGAGCCAGTTCAAAGCTTTTCCTGATTTTATGTCAATGGCTGAAGGATGGACAGTACATGGTCTGGCATGAAGCTGGGCTCTTGATTTGGCACAACGCCTGCTGCCACAAAATTTACATTTTTCTAAGCAAATATGAACCAAGAGAAGAAAGGCCACTGTCTTTGAGAAACAATATTATTGACCAAACCTCAATTGGCTTCAGGGCTCAGAGTACCAACTAGCCTTTTACTGGTTGAGCATGAGAAATATTCATAAATGTCCTCAATAAAGAAACACTGGAGGCTGAGTGGGGAATGTGGCACACAGCCAGAGTATATCTGGCTGCTGAAGATATCTCAGATTATCTCATATTTGTCCACTTAAAAAAAAAAAACAAAAACAAACTCATCAGCCTTTGGCTAGTAGTTTACCTGGGTGCTAGTACAGATTGCTAACAAGGATGTGGCAACCACAACTATTCCTCACAAAATCCTTTGCCATTCTAACAATACTAAAAAGAATAAAATTCTTGCTCATGATATTCCATGTTTGAATATAACTGTGATTTGTCATACTGTTTTTCTCCCAAGGGAACATTTGAACTGGAAAGGCCAAGTTAACTGTAATTAACCTAGTCCATCTGAAGTCCCAGTGACCAGCTTTACCCCCTCAATGGAGCTTGGGAGAGCTTGTTACATGACTTTAAGCAAGCCATTTCAGTTCTTTTTCATCTCCTCCATTTCTGTCTTGTCTGTTTTGACAGTAAGCACTCAGGAAAGAATGTCCAGCTATGTATTTATAACACTAGAACCTTGATCTCTGGACCTTGTAATTTAAAATAAATATGCCTTCATACTAAAAAAAACCAGACATAACTTAATCAATATGAAAACAGTGGATGTTAAAGTTGATGCCTACATTTTAAGAAGTTAATAACAATTTCATGTTAAGAAATTGTTTTCCTGCAGTTGAATTTTCCAGCCCTGAAAAAGGCAGGGTCCTTTAAAAATTTTTTTTAGGAATACGTATCAGGATTACATTATTTTATATCTAGGATCTTTCTACTAGATTCAATCTTGCAATCAAGAGAATATTTCTGATTTTCTTATGCCAATTCTTATAATATTTCACCATATATTTAACTATATAGTGTACAAAAGAGAGACCTTTGTGCATACTTTCCAAACACAGGCCTGAGCAACAGATCTTTGGATTCATGCGCAAACTTATTTTTTAGCAAACACTACCTGAATATGCAGAAAAAGTAATATTTAGGCTTTTGATCTGAGGAAACAGACTGTACAATTTCTCTCAGCGAGTACCAGCCATCCAAGTGCCACACATCCCACCTATGCCAGACCCCAGCAGAGACATCCATCCTCAGGAGGTAGCAGAAGGAGTAAAAATTCCCCTCTCTCCCCACTGACTGGCAGGAAGATTGGATTAATAGCTTGGATCAGGCATCTCCTTCTAAGGCAGCTAAAGGTGGTGAGATGAATAATTTCCCTTGCTTTCAAGTTCATCTGACTTAACATCAAAAGAAAATAAAAAAAGTATATTTATGTATACATTATATATATATATATATTTGTGTATATGAGATACATGACTCCTGTCGGTACTTGATACTGTATCCTTTCAGTTACCAGTGAGAACCAGTGTTACTCCATTGCTTAGTTAGAAGGGAAAGCATGTGTACCTGTCCCTTTGCCCAGGCATGCATCACCTGCCACAGTTTCTGCCTGAGAAACTGCTGCAGAAATAGGGCTTTAATGTTTCCATTTCTAGCTATCACAATCCACAATGAAACATCCTGGATGCAGATATCATAAGTTTTACACAATATGAGCCATGTGTTTCAGGCCTGTACCAAAATCTGTAGAGGTCCCCAACAGGCACAGCAGTTTGTTTGCACAGGAGCCACAGCTGGCGTGAGGTTAGTCTTTTGTCCTAAAATGATTTGCTGCTTACTGCAAGAATATTTATATCACTGTGCATGTGATCTCTAAAAGATGGCAAGATGAGAGAAAGAGAGAAATTGAGAGAGAGAAAGAGAAGGAGAGGAGGAGAGACAGAGGATCTTCATCCGAAGATGCTGCCACTTTCTTCAGTGCCAACTCAAGCAAGAAGCAGAGCTATGCAAGTACCATGGCTGCAATAGGAACCCTGGGCTCTGCCCAGGTGATGGGAGCATGGCAGGCCACTGAACTTAAAATTCTGCTTACTGCTGCTGAGACACGGCTGACTGAGGAAGCAGCGAACTGCCTTGGTCAGTTGATCTACTTGTGCAGAACAACTCTGTTGCTCTCAGATGTGAGCAGTTCTTCCACTAAGAATACTGAAAATGATGAGCAGGATTGGAGTGGGAAGAAGTGTAAGAGGTTCAAGTATTTGTGCATGCAATATTTACAGCTGAATTTCTGTATCATGAGACTTCACAAATAACTTGACCATGGTAAACAAAAGTCTGAATTCATGGTCCTAAATAGGACCAGCATAGGGAACCATGCTGGTATCCAAGGTGTCTGTGACAGTTATAAAACACCAGCACCCAATCCGCTACAGCAAAACTCAGACCTAGGAAGCTTTTGGAGGGTTCTGAGATGGGATGCACGTATTGTATATCTTGTTGGGCAGTTTAATGAAGGTGAATTAGAGGTCAAAAGTAGCTGTTGTTGCTCCATTAGAGAACACTATAATCCATGATGTAGTGGTGTTGCTCAGCTGGAAAGGTTCAGTGGCAACCTGTGACGGTAATGGCTACTGGAGTTTCCCAGAAATGCCAGGGTTTGGGTTTATGTAAGCCAGAATAGAACATACCACAATTCAGTGCACTGGCTGCAGACAGAGATCAGCTTTGATGCTGGAAGTTCCGTCTCTCATCAGCCTAGCAACATGTTGCTGGTTGAATTGGCTAAGGAGGTAAGCAACAGCTCTGGACTTAGGATCTGGGTTTCAGCCTTCACAGAGATGAATGCAAGATACACCAGACTCTCTGCTGATGTTCAGAATCATCCAATGTGATGATAAGCATCCCAGCAAAACTTTCAAAGTAGCTTAAGAGCTGACTCTCCTTTTCAAGCAAGAGCAAAGCCCAGACAAGTACTTCTGCAGACAAGTACTGTGGGTCTGTCCACATGTGAAACTATCTTCAGACTGTGGAGCCAGCATGAGACACAGGTAGTTAAAAGCACCACTGGGGAGCTCAGGATCTCTTCCCCATGTACGACCAATCTTCTAATAAAGAAATGAGTTGGCTGATTTGGGCTGCCCAGGCAGCAGTCCCTTGGGGTCTTCTGTAGCTTCATGCTCACAACTCGCTTGAACAGGGCAGGGGCCATGGGCTCATCATGCTGCCCAGCAGGACAGCGATACTGGAGTCCTCTGGCTTCTGGTGGGATGGCAGACTATCGTCAGCTGGTGTAGTTAGAGTTCATTTGTTGTGCTCATTAACATTTATTTAGAGGAGTGCACATTTTTGGAAATAGGCCTGACTGTCAATCTTGAAAAACTGTCAAAAAGCAGGAACTAGAATTCAGCACTCTCCAGCCCCCCAGGCTGTTCCCTTCCCCAGCCGAGACCTTTCATAAGAGAAACAAATCATTCTTTTGCTTTAGATACTGTGATGGCTTTCCTCAGGGTGCTGGTTATATATTTGCCCATTTGCCCATATTTGCCCATCACTTTTGGAAAAACTTTTGCAGTAATTCTTTATTCCCAGCTTAACTTTTAATTATGACCATCTTAAACACTTAAGTTTATGGTTTTATCAATAGACACTGCAGCTTAATGGAGAGAATGTCCTATGTGGCTCATATTCATTGTAACTACAACAGTTAGTCACATGGAAAAGTCATGCCAAGGAGAGCCCAACACCTGAAATAAAACATTGCCCGTCTTTTGACATGATCATAAGTGATGCTCCCTAGGGCTCAGTACTGGGGCCAGTTCTGTTTAATATCTTTATTAATGGTCTGAATGAGGGAATTGAATGCACTTTCAGTAAGTTTACAGATGACGCTAAGTTGGATGGGAGTGTTGATCTGCTGAAGGGTAGGAAGGCTCTGCAGAGGGATCTGAACAGGCTGGAACAATGGGCCAAGGCCAATTGTATGAGATTCAACAAGGCAAAGTGCTGGATCCTGCACCTGAGTCACAATAACCCCATGCAGTGCAACAGGCTGGGGGCAGAGTGGCTGGAAAGCTGGTCATTAGAAAAGGTCCTGGATCAACAGCTGGCTGAACATGAGCTAGTGTATGCCCAGGTGGCCAAGAAGGCCAATGGTATCCTGGCCTGTATGATCAATAGTGAGGCCAGCAGGACCAGGGCAGTGATTGTCCCCTGTACTTGGTACTGGTGAAGACACACCTTGAATCCTGTGTTCAGTTCTGGGCCCCTCACTGCAAGAAGTACCTTAAGGCTCTGGAGCATGTTTAGAGAAGGCAGCAGAGCTGGTGAATGGTCTGGAGCACAAGCCTGATGAGCAGCAGTTGAAAGAGCTGGAGTTGTTTAACCTGGATAAAAGGAGGCTTAAGAGAGACCTTACTCCTCTCTACAACTACCTGGAAGAAGTTTGTAGCCAGGTGGAGATTGGTCTCTTCTCCCAAGTAACATGCATCAGGACAAGAGGAAATGGCCTTGAGTTGCAACAGGGGAGGTTTAGATTGGGTATTATGAAAAATTTCTTTGCTGAAAGTCCAGTCAGGCATTGGAACAGGCTGCCCAGGGAAATGATGGCATAATCATCCATGGAAGGGTTCAAAGAATGTGAGGAGGTGGCACTTGGGGACACAGGTTAGTGATGAACCTGGCAGTACTGGGTTAACAATTCGACTTTCTAATCTTAAAGGTCTTTTCCAACTTAAGCAATTCTGATTCCATGATTCAATCATTTCAAAAGAGAAATAGCACTTCTGACCAGGCAGCTCTCCAATGACCACCAGGTGACTGCAATCTTGAGAACTAAGATAAGGGTTTCTCTTTCACCACTGCTATAACTCCCATCTCTTTGGGGATAATGTTGTTCAGGAATGTCAGTCAGCACCTACTCTGGCACTGGCTCTAATGCTTCTCTCCACCAGAAAACATATTTCCATCTGCATCATTATTCTTCTCTTTGTCTGAACAGACACTTGAAACTGCTATCTCTAATTCTTGATTTATCCTCTCATTTTCTAGCACTCTGGCAGACTTCTTAGTTGCTATACAGCAATGCGAAGCATCTTATTTTGGGAAAATGCTACATTTTATCTCCGCTTTGGGGTCATTTTATTTTCCAGAATTGGCAGACTTCTTTTTAAACTTGGTATTTTTTCCCCCTGATACTCTGTTATAATTAGCACTAAATCAGACACTGAAGGCACTAGAGCAGAAGGCTGAGAAAGGGTTTCCTAGTAGTAAAAATATGAAAGACTGAGATAAAGATACTTCTGCTCCCAATATTCCCTCCTGGAAACTACAAATCCAGCAGATGAGAAGCCATCTGTGTGGATACCTTGTTATGCATTTTAACGCTAAAATAGTAATTGAGCTGCATTTCTAGGGCTTCCCTTGCTAGCAGCCATCCCTGGAAATCCCCTGTAGGAGTGAAAGGATAGATAAGGACAGTGCCATGGAAACAGCTGATCCTTCCCCTACCTTTCCTAAATACACTTGCAACTGGAGACTAACTAGCAAAAGTCAAACTAACTAACCAAATCTGCACAAATCTAAATATTTTGCACTCAATTTCAGTGTAATAGTTAAGAACTATGAGAAAATACACTAGGAAAATAGGAGGTTTCAATGCTTTTATTCTTGAAGAAATATGTGTTGTCAACACCTCTTTGTGGTGAGATCTCTAATATTAGATTTGGTGTACATTTTGACACAACTTTATCCGTGTGTTTGAGAAACATTTTAAAAAGTCAAATAGGCTATACTATTGAAAAAATCTGATACGTTCTTCTAGGGCAAAGATTAATGCAGAGCAGTGCTGCAACCCTACAACCTTCCAAAGAAAGCAACAGAGAGACTTTTGAACATCATTCAGTAAGAAAGACATTAGGGAGAAGCAGCAGCTTCAAATTCATGAGTCTTACATTTGATTACATTTGTAATCCAGCAGAAACCAGAAACCTCTGCCTTCTGTCGAAGAGGTATTTCACTGTTTTAGCTGATCAAATGCACTTTGCAATCAAGGGGCAGTGTCTTCTGGTTCAAGACGTTTCTTCCAAGGGACTTAATCTCTAATCTGGGAAAGAAAAATACAACCTGTTTCACTACTGCTGAAAAGCTGCCAACTCTTGCTCTAAGTGATTGCACTGTATTTGCTTTTTCTGAAGAATACAGTGACAATACGTAGGTGGGAGAAAGAAAGACCCCTGCTGCATTCCAATTAATTTTTTTTCTACTTAAAAATTACTTATAAGGTTGCTAATTCACCGTGTTCTGCCTCCACTCATAACTGAGGATGGTGGTCTTACTATGATTAATTTAATTTCATGTTTTGGTGAAGTGGAACAGCCTAACCCTGCCCTACACATACCCTGGGCAATTTCTCCCACTTCTGTGACTGCATTGCCCACATCTATTGGTGATACTTTGAGTTACTGAACACCGATGAACTCTCTGGAGCTAAGCCTCAGAAAAACTGCAGAGAATTCCCAATGAACACTGAGATCCATAAAGCTTTTGGAAAGTCTAAGCACACCTGACTCTCTTGATGACCTCTTCCCAAACTTTCCAGCAAAGTGCTGTTGGTTTTTAGCCTCCTGTAGGTATTAGCAGAAGCATTAGCCAGTGAAGTCCAAACAGCTGGTAGACAAATGTCATGACTGCTTCAGAACATGCACAATCAGGGCCCAGCTCTCAGGAACATTAGGTAGAAGGCTGTGTCAACGCCACCACATGGATTGTTGACTGCAGTGGCCTGCACACACGACCACATGCAGGACAGGTTTTCTTTAATAATGCTTTATAGTTACTTCAGTTGTGCTACTATAGGTAAAAGTTTTCAAATTGACTCCTACAGGCATTCTTACACTGATTTAAGATGGATGTGTATCAGCCTAGCCTGTGAAATAAGTTAAAAGAAAGAGATCATTGATTGAATGAGAATAAAAATAACAGATGCATATCAGATTGTAGACAAAGACTTAAGGAAGGAGGTAGAACTGTACCATGGATGGTTCAAAATGGATTAGGACTGTCCACACAAATTAGCCATCCTTGTGTTAAAGGAGCTCAGGGCGCTTTAATTAAGCAGATGCAAATATGGGAAACAGGACTCACCATTGTAGCAAAATGTATTGAGTCAAGACTAAAAGCAGCAAATGTATGAACACACACTTGGCAATACTGCTTTATTGGTGGCCTTGGATGTTATTTTAACACATTAAAACATAAATGCTTTCACTTTCTTTAAGAAAACAAAAGAGGAAGTAGGATACACAGCTACTACAGCATGACTAATGAACTTCCTCAACTAAACACTGTCTTAGGCAGAAGGACAGGTTAGATTTTTTTCAATTAACAGAATTTAAATCACAATTTACACACATTGTGAGTGCTGGTTAGGTTGTTTATACTAAGCTAACCAGTCTAACGCAAGATAACACACTTTTTTTTCCCGTTACCTAGCTCTGTTGAGCTATTCAGGCTTCTTGTCCTATAAATGCTAATTGATTTGCATGTAAACTGTAATTTTGTAATGGACAGAGAGATCAGTCCATGTAGAATGCAATGACAATATCAGGTTCCTAGCGTATTGTCTTAAATGACTTCTCTTTGGGAAAATGGAATGAAAATTAGCTTTTAAAAAAGAAACTCAGACCACTAAAGTGTGAAATGAAACATAATGAAGCAAAATGTTTATAAACAGATATAAAAGAATCAGACTATGTAAACATTTAATAACACTGAAGGTTAATAACATTGATTGTATTTTCAGTCTAAAAGTACTGCTTTTATATTTGATTTGTGGTAAGAGGAAATGTTTGATTTTTCAGACTGAACAACAAAAGTGGTCCAGAAGTTCATACTCTAAATAGCATGTCACTTTTGGTACTTTCTAATGGTTTGATTCTAGCAAATGCATGAATGTGTGAGTCACAAAGGAATGATTAGAAAAATAAAATGCAGTGCTTTCCTGGATGGTGTATAAACACATTCATTTCAATGACATGGCAGCTGTGCTCATCACACAACTAAAGCTGGTGGCATTAAGAAACTGGTCTCCTGGCTTAAAAGGAAGACTGCTCTTTTATCTTCAAAACATATTATGTTCGACAGATTTATTTGACTATATTACTGTAGTACCAATGTTTCTATAAAATATTAGTGTTGTGTAACCTACTGAATCCTTCAGTAATTCTAAATTCAGTTTGGAGGTTCAACATCAAACCTGAAAAGAAAGCACAGGTGTGAAACTGTTGAAAGAAACCTGCTATTACTGCTCACATCTTTGCTTGAAATTTTAAACTTTATGATGATTTTACAACCAAACTAAGGTGTCAGTGCCATTGCTTTTCTTGATGGAGCAGAGCAGCCAGTTCACATATGATACTGGCCTTCATCCTGTAAACACTTGTGCACAGGCTTAGCTTTTGTAGTGTTGACAGTCTCATTGAATTCAAAGGGATCATTTGCGTGTTTTGGGCATCAGCTTGCTGAATTCAAGCCATTGCTATAACATACGTTTTGAGGGTCGATAAATTAAAAGTCCACTTGTGTCATCTTGTAAATGCTTTTCCACTATTAACACACAAAGTGGATAGCAGGACCTGTCTCTCCACTGCTACCACACTGCAGAGAAAATAGGAACTTTCACACAATTTACACCATCGTCGGGTCGTTCCTGACCTAAAACCTCCACAGGATAACTCACAGCCTGCGGAGAGGCCAGGCCGCTCCTTCTGCGCTCTGCAACCCAAAGGGAGTAGACAGAGCAGGGCCACGGGGGATGGGACACCCCCTCTGGAAGCTGGGGCACTTCCCAAGGGAGCGCGTCCACGCAGGGTAGGTCTCCATAAGCCCCCGGCAGCCCCGGGCGTGTAGGGGTGAGGGGAGGATCGGGGAGCGCCGCTGCGCCGTGACCCTGCTCAACCCCACGCCCCGATCTGGCCCGGCTCTCCAGGCCTGCGCGCCGCCCTCTCCCCTCACAGAACGGGATCTGAGCCGGGCGCGTTCCCGGCCAGCAGCGTCTCAGTGGGGCCGGCGGAGAGCGGCAGCATCCACCAGCCCCGCGGCCTGTGGGCCCTGCCCCCAGCACTGGGCCCCGTCTCCCGCGGGAGGCGGAGGGAGCGTAGCCGAGGGAGCCTCGCTGCTCCTTCCTCCTCCCCTTCCTCCCCGTCCCCCTCAGCCCCTCCGCAGGGCCAGGCCGTTGCGGGCGGTGCAGCCGTGCTGCCCCCGCCCCTCGTCGCTGGCGGCCGGGCCGAGCGGCGGCGAGGTCACGGCGGCGGCCGGGTCAGAGGGTAAAGGTTGCTCCCCCAGCATCCTCCGTGCTGGATACTCAGCCATCTTGGATTCGCGGGACAAGAAAATTCATGCGGTGAGTCCGGCCCCGGCCGCCCCTCCCCGGCCGCGCCGCCGACCCGGGCCTCGCCGCTGTCCTGGCCGCAGCCCGATGTGGGAGGCCCGGGCGGCGGCGCGGCCCTCGGCGGGGCTCGGTGGGCCCGGGGCCGCCCCACCGGGTTTCCGTTTGCTTTTGTCTCCGAGGGGGAGCGGGGGGGACGCGCTGCGCCCGAGCTGGGGGCGCAGCCACAGGCCTGGCCCGGCCTGCCGCCCCCTGCCCTCTTCCGCGGCCGCCGGCGGCGCCGGCCCCCGGGCGTTGCTCTGGGGCCGGGCGAGGCCGCGGCCCGGCGGTGTCCAGGCCCCGCATCCCTGCGGCCGCCGTTGGCAGCTCGTCTTGAGGCCCGCTCGGCCCGCCCGAACGGCTCCTTCCCGCCGCCGCCCCGGCGGCTGCTCCCGGGCCTCCCCTGTCCCTCCGAGCCCNGCCTTCCCCGGGCCCCGCGCCGGGGCAGCGGAACCTGCCGCCCACGGCCGGGGCTGCGCTGGCCCCGCGCTCCGCCGAGCGGCCTCGCGGCCTGTGCTGCGGGCCCCGGGCGGAGAAAGGGGGTGAGACGGGGGTGCTGCTGGCTGGCTTTCGGTTGAAAAAAATTTTTTTTTTCTTTTTGCCTGCGCGTGTTTCACTCTCCTCCTGGCGGCGATTAAGACGGTGTGTAAACAGGTTGTGGCTTTCCCTCGGACGTTTTTGTAAAACAAACTTGAAAGGGACGGAGCGCGGTCGCCGGAGGAAGGAACCAGCCTTCCCCTGTCCGCCTGGGCGGCGATGACAAGCTCTGGTGTGAAGCTGACCCGTGCGGGGAGAGGAGGTGGCACAGGGTGACACGTTAGGGATAAGAGTGGGCCAGTAGGGCTGTGGGGAAAGATGCGAGTCCGTGTTAGCAGTCTAGTTAGCGTATGTATGCTGCTGGTGAAAACAAGGTACCAACTAATGGGTATTCTCGGTTTTAGCGTGGGTTTTTCTTGGTCAAGTTACAGGTAACTTTGTTTTGGAGGCTCTGTAATGTGCGAAAATAAAAATGTGCTTGTGTAAGGTGTCAGTTGCTTCTACTGCTTATTCACATCTAACACAAGCATGTTTAATTTATGCTGTCTCTTTTATCAGGGAAAAAGTTGTTTCCAACTTTGCACTGTTTTATCCCCAGGGGGAGGATAAGAACTTTCCGTGTATCTTTCATATATATATACGTATGTGTGTGACTTGAGCACGTGAAGGAGACACTCTTTTGTGCCTGCACAGCAGCAACATCTGGTGCTGGTGACTGGCTGCTAGTCTTAATTCTTCACCTGGGGAAAGATAGATTAAGATGGTCAAATCTGCTGTCATATCTGTTACTGGAAAATTTTACGTTTTGGGAAACTTGGATTTGTTCAGACTGTTAAGACTTGTGAAGACCTGCAAGAGGAAAATAATTGTAGTAGTTTATATTGCAAAGGCATCTTCCTTTGGACCTGGAAGAATTGTTGTGTATGTCTTGATGTACTTTGAGTTCTCTTATAGTGACATATTAATAGAACATAGCTTACAGGATCAGGTTTTGTGATCTTGAACGCGATATATCTGTCCCATGCCTTTTTTTCTTCTCTTTTTGCCCCCAACTTCCACTGTTGTTTATGTTGAGTATTCAGCTGGTATGCTAAACTTCAAGGCGTTGACTGCTTCTGATTTTAGAAAGAGATTTAAATACTCACTTTATCAAGAGCTGACTGACTTGACTTGCAAGTGTATTTCCGTTTCATTTTCAGGAAGCTGTTGATAAAGCTAAGAGTAGATAAACCTTGTCTACACATCTCTTCTAGAAACTTAATATTGTTGTCAAAGTAGTCATTGTTATTGCAAATTATTTGTGTGTCAGTTCTGTCAAGAAATGAAAGAAAAGCCCTTGGCTAAAAATGGAAAACAAAGAAACCCCAGAAATTTATATTAAAAAACGGTTTTGAATTCTCTTTAACAGAATCTAATTTTAGATAATTGTTATTTAGTGGAAAAAATAGGACAATTAGTGTGTCCTGAAGTTTGATGCTAAAAAATTGTCCCATAAGTGGCTGATTCCACCTGAAAATCTTGGTCTTTACCTCAGTCGCTTCATAGGAAAATTCTGTGTACCCGCAGCAGACTGGTAGATCTCAGAAAGTATTTGTTTTATTTTTTATGTTTCTGAATGCATTTCTGACTGGATAGAGATTAACTTTGAAATCAGGAACATTATTGCTTTTTTAGCTTGTGTTGTAGCTTTCTTAAAAATTGCCCTGATATTAGTGTTGATGCAAGGTCTGTTGTGTAGTAATTGCTAAGTTGTAACCTCATTATGGTTTTAAAAGGGCCTTGTATCATAACTTTGTTTATTCAAAAATATCTTCCACCTCTTTCCTTTTATAAACTCAAGAAGTGAATAGAACTTAAAAATGGACCATAGTTGAATTAAAACAGAGGCTTCTATTACCTGGCTTTCTGACTTTACCTGGAAATGGAAGAGAAATATTGAATGCCTTGTTTTCCTAAGAGGTAGTATAGAAAGTGCGCGGAGTACAGAATTTTGTTCTAAAGGAAGTAAACCCCTGTATCTAACTTTTTAAAAATTATGTCTTCTCTTAAAGCTATAATGTGCTTGAATAAAAGGCACCTTAAAATGTGTTATTTAAAAAATTCTTAAATTCTTGGCAGAATATTTGCCACATTTGTTGTGTGTGTTTATAAATGTTAGCTTAAATAGAAAGCTCTTTACCAGTTTCTATGGAAGTACAGCACCTTAGGAAGTCAAATCAATATTTTTACGACAGATTTAAATGATTGCTCTGTAAATGATACATTTTTTCTCATTTTAAATTGCTGTTAATACAATGTGTATGTAAATTTCAAGGATTGAGAAAAGCATAGAAGTTGAAGTTCGGTTAACTTTGCTTTATCTGAGCTTTTGAGACATAAATAAGTAAAAAAAAAAGTATGTGAGCATTCTGCTATACAGCAGGTCTGCAAATATATTTGCTTGAAATTTATCTTTGTCTCAGTTGCACTGCACTGAACAATTCAATACAACTTGTTTCAGTTGTCTTTCCTGAGTAGAATTGGCCATTTTTTCCTTTCTTTTTTTTTTCTTTCCAGATGTACTTCAGCACATAGGTGCTATGTTTGTATGTGTCTTGTTGATCTCCTGACCCAGGTTCCTGGAAAAGCATATGAACACCTGAAAGTTTGTGTGTAGTCTCCTTGACTTGAAAGCACCTGCTTACATGCTGATGGTTAACTTTGTGCATGAGTTTTCCAGATGGATGGTGTATTTTAACAGCTAACTATGCTTTTATTGAGCATTATAATAGTGTAGGAATACTTGTGTTAAATGAAAATACTGCACAATAGGATATTTTAAATTGTCCTAGATGGAATTATTTTGGTTTTAGAGCAGGTGTGTATGAAATGAAAAAGAAAAACTAACCAAAAACCCAGCCATAAAATGTTCATATTGCTTATAATATATATTTTATCTTTAATTTTTAATACTCTCATAAAATAGAATATTTTTGTTGCGGTGGTGTGCACTAGCTCATCTTCTGGTCTGGATGTGTAATAGGCTCCAAGTCAAGGTGTAAGTGGTTCTTGCCCAAAAGGGTTGCTGAGAACCCTTAATTTGTCTTGCTGTAGCATTGGTTATCAGTAGCATTACAGAAAAGTCTGCGTTGTTTTTTCCCCCTGCCTTGGTTACTCTGCCATCTGATTGCTCTTTGCAGTGCCAATATGTATAATTTCACAAGTCTACATTTCCTAGGAGTATTCCTTTCAAATTATGCTGGCAGGTTAAAATTTGATTATAATGAAGACTTTTTTTCAGACACATCCTTTTCTTGTTAAATTGCAATGCAGGAGTTTGTTAATCAGAAATTCAGTAGTAAGTAAACCATTGTTTCTTCCTGTTTTGATTTGGGATAATTTATGGGGGGATATTTTTAGATATTATTTTTTACCCCATGCCACTTGGCATTTTTTTTCCTTTTTCTGAGGTTTATTGAACTTCAGAAGCATTTTTAAAATCTTGCTTTCAGATTTTTTATGTACTTGAGATCCATCAATGATGTTTGAATATAGTTCGCTGAAGTCAAGTTATTAATCAAAAGGTGTAGTTTATTTAAGCTGAAAACTGGTATAAAATGCTGCTGTATTTGTGGTACATAAAATGGAAACTCTTCCTTTGCATTGCTGTTGCTGAGTAGACAGTAATCCAATGTGCTGAGTTGGACCGTGCTTTCTGTGTGAGTTACCTACTGAAGTGATGGGTTACCCTGGGTAAGTCATTTAACCAATTCATGGGCAAGTTCTAGTCTGTGGTAAGAGGATAATGGTTTCCTGTGTTTCACTTGCCTGCTTCAGGACTTCTGTGAAACCAGGTACCAGTAGCAGTTGATACATATGGTTAGCAAAAACAGAGTTAACCCCCCCCAAAATGGCCCTATACCAAGTTCAGTAGGTGCCAGTTGTCTGATTTGTCCTTACAAATTTCAGAATGGCATATACAATGCCATTCCACAATATTTTTATTACAATCTAAATATGTGTGTATTTAGAAACAGTAGCAGGGAGTTTTCAAGCAGCAAAAAGAGGCAGTCAGACTCATTGCAGCCAACTAATTATAAAATGTTAACATTTAGATTTGTAGGCAATGTCTTGACAAACAAGTTTTTCTAAAGCTGTCTTTGCAACACGGACAATGATAATGTAATATCATATATTATCTTTTCTGTCAGAGGGCTGTAGGAAAATGCTTGTCATGGTGTAAAATGAGCAATTAATGCTTGTGTCAGTGGACTTTGTACTTGTCTTGCAGTCTATATGAATGTGTGAGTTTTTGCTTTGAGCTTCAGTGGAATAGTATTTTTCCCCTTCCAGCTTGTGAAAACCTTGCATTATTTCAGGCAGAATTACTATTCTTCGTAAGCATTTTTTATTCGAATTGTGAAAAATATTCTTGCGAAGGAAATGTTGCCAGAGAATTAGAATGATGGAAAAAATATCTGCCAGCCTTCCCTCTGTTCCTCTGCTGTGTAGCGGACTTGTTTGGGTATATGCTTGAAATCTTTTACCAGTCAGTAATGATGAGGTTTGTGAGAAAGTACTTGTTGCATATAAATATTTATTTTTTTAAAGTTATAAAATAGGAAAATACCTTGAAGCAGGTATTTTATGTAATGAACAAGTAGGCTAAAAAATGTATGGGTGGTCATCTCTTGAATGTTTGTACCATGTGTTGTCACGTGGGGAAGTGCAAATCTGAAAGGTTTTCAAATAGAAATCAGCTGTAAGCAATGCCAACTTTTGTAAAACTGACGTGGTGATGAGCAATTCTGAATGTTAAAGTACTTTGCGATACTGTGTCCACCTGTAAAACTGTTTGACACAAAATATCTTTTAAATGAGATGTTTATTTCATGCAGTGTTGGTACTGGTCTTGATACTTTGCTGTGTGATGTGCTTTTCTTAACATGTTAAAAGCATCATCATAAAGTAGAAAGGTACCTTATGTTGAAATCTTAATTTGTTGACTTATCTTCTGGAAGTGGATGCACATTTCCAGTAAGACCAAAATGATTAAGATCAACATTATGCATGAGAGTAAGTCAATATCACTTTTTATTTCATGGTGGAAGTAGAAGGAAATTCAGGAATTCAGGTTCCTTTGCTACTGTGTTATGGAGTTTAGTTAGTTTGTTTGTTTGGGTTTTTTGGGTTTTCTTTTGTGTGTGTTTTGTTTCTTGTTTTCGGAAAGTTTTTGACATTTTCAGGATGATATGTTTTGGATGATAAATACATGCTTTGATTCCCCCAATTTCCTGGAAGTGTAGTTAGGCATAAATGTTGTGAGACATCTGTGATGGAACAGGGACTATCAAAATTTCTTGCAAGGATAAAATTTAGTTTTCAGGAGTTTGGTGCTCTTCTGAGCTTACCTTAGGTCAGTGTATGTTGTGAATACCAGCAGTATATGGTTGATGGCAAGTAGTATTTTCATTGGGATTAGTATTTTAATTAGGAATTGCAAACTTTTAGTATTAGGTGTGATCCTAATCCTTTATTGTTTCTGAAAGACATGTAACTACTTTAAATGATTTTTTTTTTTAAGCAATTGGCACTTCTTTAATGGTCCACAGGGTAGATTCAGTTTCACACTGATCTGAATTTGGTTTTATAACAAGTGTTCAGCAAGTCTTGAAAACTGGGATGGCCAAGTGCAGGTCTGGTTGGTAAGCACAGGTGACTCACTAAGAGCAGACATCTCTAACTCCCGCTTAACAATGTATTCCGGTGTACAGCTGCTGGCCTTTTCTATACTAACGAATACCTGCATCTGCTGAGTCCAGTTCTTAAAGCAAAACCATTTTGACCAGTGTATTTTAAAACTTAGGAGACCAAAGGTACTTCACAGGCCCTGGTGTTAGGGCCTGTGTGCTTACGAGAGAGCCTGGAGAGGAGTAACAGAGGCTGCAAATGAAAAAACAGTGGTAATAAATGAATAAATCATTGATAGTAGAATGTGCTTCATGGATTAATTTATGTTTGTAACTGCAAGAAACATAGAAATTCAAAATAAGTCAAATATATATAGGTAACCCAACTTTTGAGTTAACTCAAAAGTTAAGCATTTAACTGAATTTATATAAATATGCTTCTATATGGAAACTGAAATCAGGAGAAGTTAAGATTCGAATTATGGCCCTACAGATTTCATAAAATTGTGTCTAGGTGAAGGAAGAAATTTCAAATTAGTGCACCTTCTTAGAAAGGAAATAGACATGATCTGGTATGTATTGGGTAGGATGGCAGCTGGTTAAGCGTCCTGTAAACACATGCAGACTTTCAGAGTGTCTACACCGCAACTCTTTTCCCTGAAGTGGGGGGAAAGTCACAGAGATGTAGAAAAGAAGGAAGTCGAGGGTTATCATGGCTCAAGTATTAAGATACAGAACTAATCTGTAAGAAACTAATTTTTATTAATTCTGCTGCTCAAAGCAAAGGTCTGCATGATTAGTAGGGTTTTTGTATTTTGGTTTGTTTTTTTTAATCTACTGAATGTAAATTAAATTTTATAGTCTCAGATGGTTCAGTATTTGTGGGACTGTCAGGAGAGAACTTCAGTCTGAAACGAATCTAATATTCTGCTCCAACTGAACAATTGTTCTTTGTGCATATTGGTGTAACTGTCCATGGCTCTGCAACAGATTCCAGTGCAGTACTTAATTTTGTAATGTGCTTCTAAAAATAAGTGCATAGTCTTATGCAACACATCTTGTATTGTTAGCACATAGAGGCTTCATCCCCACTGGTATGAAGTGGAATACATCCTACATAATTTTTGATTGTGGATATTTACATCTGAAATACTTTCTCTGTCAGTGTCTGTGGGCAAAGAGTAGCTTTGTTTTACGTATGAGTAGTAGTTTCAGGAATAGCAGATATCTTGTTTGCATGGTGAAGTATGTTACTCCTCTACATACCTGAGCAGAACAACAGTTGGAAAGGTACTTCAGTGGACATTTGTTTCCCGAAAGAAGCTGTGGATTCCTGCTTACAGGTATGTGCACTTTCTCAGAGCTCTTACTTCATTTGGCTCTGCACTGCAACTGTGAGCGTTCTGAAAGTCTGTGGATGCTGCAGACATGAAAACGAGATGTTAATCATATTAATGCAGCTTTGAGGGCAAACTCTAAATCTTCTTGAAAAGAAGGGTGACATGATGAAATTACACTGTTCTGTTAGTTTTTATACACCTCTTGCTGTAGTCTTAGCAATGATTTGATCTCTTTAATGTGCCTTTTCTCACGCTTTTTGAATTCAGGCTGCAAATAACATGTTAAATTAGATGATAAAATGCCTCATGTCTTGCTGGTAGGATGACACCTGTGCAGAACAAACTTGTCATATGTAAATAATTTAAGGGACAGAAATCAAATTTATCAAGAATTACAGCTTTATCTGAGTAACTTGGTTCTTATTTTTCACCACTTCTTGAAGTAGGTGCCGTGCTTTTATGTTAGGGGCACAGCTGAAGTTTCAGAGTAAAGGACTGGAAGTTCATCTTGAAGTCTGAGGCCAAAACAGAGGCAACCATTCTTTATTCTATTAGTGTCCCTCTAAAACTGAATTTTCTGTAGTGCTGTTTGCTGAAATGCTTCAATTTATGAGGTCCTTCTCTTCCCTAAGAGATCTGGTACTTCAGTGAAGAATGAACTCAAAGGGATCTGAAGAAATAGATGCTTGTAAAACTAAAGAAACAGGTAATCTCTTGATTAGGTTGCATCTTTAACAATGAATGAGATGTTTGTAGATGCTTTTGATGATTGTTTTATCTGAATAATTCAAATTATTTGATTTTCTAGCAATACCTAGGCCAGATAGCCATTACTTTGGGGCAGGGGTGGCACTGTCAGCCCTCAGACTTTCTTGTCAACTGTGGTAATCTGGAAAGACTGAAAATGTAAAGATTGGTACTTACGACACCAAAAGCCCAAGCTTCTGTGTTAGGGCTACCCTTAGCAAAGTGTGGGTTACCTTTGTCCATCCTGAGGCCAAACAGCACATATACATATTCAGGTAGTTAGATATGTGCTATTTCTACATGTGTAGGTTTTGTTCCTTGTGTAGAAAGGCTGAGACTGTGCCTGAGCCCCAGTGGAGCAAGCACGCACCTCTGATAGGCTAGGAGAAGGTGTGTGAGGGAGGGAAGCATCCCAAAGAGGAAGAGCCTGTGTGCAGACCATGCCATGTTGTTCTGATCCTGGTGTGTGAGCCCAGGCCTCGCCTGTCACTTAATACTGTGCTTGTAGAGAAGAAATGCAGTATTGTTATAGGAAGTATGTTTTTCTATTCTGTCTGGTATTATTTCCTCTTTTTCTTGAGTAAGTGTCCTGGGAGCCAAATGCAAGAATAATGCATTAGTTGTGTATTTCAGCATTTTTGTGCCCAGTCCCTTTTTTTTTAAGAGTGTATCCCAGAGTTTCCTCACCACAGCCGTCTGTCATCTGTTTGTTCACTGGTAAGAGAAGACTGCTAATGTGAAGTAGGTTCTGCACTAAGCCTTCTTGGCCTGGTCTGAGTGGGGCTGTGTCAGGAAAATGTTGCTATCACCAGGTTCATGGAGGATTGTTAAGTGAGAGGAGTTTAATGAAAAGTATGTGTCATTTATTTTTGTATGGAGAATCAGTATATATCTTTTACTTTAAACACTTAGCTGTCCTGTTGTTATAATTTATCTTTGTGAAGATAGTGTGTTTATCCCTCACTCATCATATAACTTGCTATTTATGAAAAGCATCAGAGTTTTGTGGAAGATGGCATAACCTCCCTTTCCTGTCTAATTAAGCAAAAATTTGGAGTTTTATCTGAGGTTTATTCAATATCTACCTTTTTGACTTGCAGCTTATAGAATGAATAGATAGTCTATTTTATTGATTAATGCAGGGTCAGAATGAGCTCACATCCCTCTAATGTTGCCCTTGCCATGGCATGCTATAAAATTGTGTGGGTATCTTTTGCTCCTTCTGAGATATGAATATTTTTGTGGTGAACATGTTTTCTGTAAAACTTTTAGTCACTAGTAATTGTAGTGACATACTAAAGTATTTGTTACTGTTTTACTGAAAAAGCAAAAAGTGCATAAGACCACAAGAGAATGACAGATTTTGCTTAGAAGGTAAACTTCTGAAATTGTTATGAATGAAGACCATTTAAAATAATTCAGTTGTCAGTGTTAAACTAATAGTGAAACAGGAAAAAAAGTGAAAATGGTCTTGCTTAATCAGTTGCCCTCATGCTATGTACTGTCAAACCCAGAAGACATACCAAATTTTGCCTTGGTTTGCAAAGGAAAGTTCCCTTTCGTGGTGTGTTTCTTCTGTATGAATGCAACTGCTATGGTTCTGCCCACAGTATAATTCTTTCTTCTCTTTTTTTTTCCTCTCTTCTCTCTATTTTCCTGTCAGAGATGGGAGTCCAGTGGTGGTAAGGATAGGGGTGGTAAGGGTGCTATCTTAGAAAAAGATAGACAGCTGCTAATAGAATGGGTTCCACAGCAAGGCCTTGTCATTCCCAGGAAACATTGCCAGGTCCTGCTCCTGTCAGCAGTCTGACTTCTGTGGAAATTGCCAAACTGGCAAAGTAAAATGGGCAAAAAATCAGAATTATAAATGGCAAGATTACTGGTGAAAATGTGTCCCTTGAGTAAGAATGGGACTCCTAGTGATACCTTGTAATTACACATCTGTTATGAGAATCTAATCTGAAGTTGAGGTTTGAAGTGATGGAAATCTATGCAACACTGCTGAGATGGTCATATTCTTCACATATTGGTTCTTTAATATCAAATGTGCTTTAAAATCTTAGCTATTAAAAGTTAAATTTTTTTTTCACTTAGTGTGAGAAGCTTTGAGTTGGGCTAGTACATAAACCTGGAGAGGAGCAGCAGGGTTCTATCAAGTCATGAAGGCTTTCTGGTGTTAGTATAGGCACATTATGCTGGGGATACAGTTTTGTCTGAAGACAGATGTTTAGGTAAATGCAAGACATTTCAGGTAGCCTTTTTTTGTCTCCTCTACTCCCAGAATGCCTCTCTTTTTTTTGCCTTAGGTATTCTGTAGTTAGGTTGGTTTGTTTTTGTTTGGATTTTTTTTTGTGCTTTTCTTACTCTTTCATCACTTTTCATTGAGTTTTATTTCTTCCCCCCGCAATTTAAGATTGAAAAGTGAAGTTTTGGATTACCTCATTGTTCTTCCTGATGCTTACTTTTTGTATTGCAGTGTCAGACTTGTCTCATTTTCAGTTCATGAACTGAGAGGGATACAGGTCACTGTTTCAATGAGTGTTTGATGTTTTCTTGCAAACAAACCCCTCCCTCAGTACATAAAACCCTGCTTCAGTGGCCATTATAATTGCATACTCAAGGGAGTCTGAATTCAAGGAATGTTGGAATGAAGGTTTTCTTTCTCATCTTAACTCAGGTTCCATCTGCATGTCACTGTTACACGGTTTTTTTGATCAAATAGTGTTTTTCCCAGAGCACTATGGTCTCATTGGTTAGAGAGGTTTCATGGTGTTCTCACACTGAGGTTTTTTTTAATCCCATTGTTCTGATCATGCTATCCAAAATTATAGGCAAATACAGGATTAATGTTTTCTCTCCAATTTCTTCTTTACAGAGTCATGGAAGTGCTTTATAATACATTTTTGAAAAGTTGTATTTTTATATTGCCTCACTGAAGTGACAGCCATGCATTACAAATAGAGAAACTGAGACACTGGTATTTCATAACAGAAATACCTTCATTTAATTTGCAGCTGTGAATAGTTAATGCTTCTCCATAGACTGATGAAATATTTCAAGCAGAAGGCACTTGTGAAAATTGGTGTATGGTTCCCTCAGCATTATTAAAAAAAAAGAAAAGAAAATACAGACCTTAATGGACAGACATAAAATTGGTTTACATATGTGGTATTTAAACATCTTAGCTAGACATGTTTTTTTTTCTATAGTATCTGTGTCATTAATTCGGAGAGGATAGAGGTAGATCCTGACAGTTGTCCCTGGACCATTGGCCAAAAGAATGGGAAAATCCAGAAGGGGTGGGTCCAGGATCTGAGTCTCTGCATGCTGTAGTGTCTGGGTCTTTGGGACTCTCTGCCTACCCATCAGCATCTTACACATCTGTCTCTTTCTCTCTGCAATTTCTTTCTCTGTTCCTATTCTGAACTCCAATTCCTCTTCTCATTTCCTCTTCCCTTGTGTTCTAGCTATTCTCTTGATAGCACTCAACTGGTATTTAAGACAATGACAAGCATTTCTCAGTCCTAGGATGACAGGTCCTTAGCTATCTCATGGCTAAGCTTACATCCACACCATCGCACAGCAGTCCTGTACAAGAAGGGGAAAAGTGTTGTAGAACAGCAGAGAGCCTGCAGGATCTCAGTGTAGCATGTGAGCAGGGTAGTGCAGAGCCTTCCAGCTGAAGCAGATTGGAGCAGGTCTTCATTGTGGTGGTACACAGTGGCTTCCTAAGAGAAGAACATACTGTACTTGTCACTGTTGCACAGCATTCAAGAACTAGAGTGTCCAAACGGACTGGATTTTAAAATGTTTTCAGCTGGAGGGGGTATTTTTCTGTTGAAAACATTAAATAATCTTAGCTGCTGTAAAAAAAAGAAAAATTTGATCACTTTGGCCTGAAAGATGGTTAAAGGTTGTGTTTGGTCCTAAAAGGCTTATGCATTCTGTAATTTGGCCAAGTGCATGAATATGGGGTCTTAATGACTACTTTTATACAATACAATATTACTGTCTGTGCTTTCTGTAACAATTTAAGTTGGTCTTAATTTAGTAAGACTGAATCGGTATGTTTTCAGAGCTTTTTCTTCTTCCAAAATAGTGCATTTGAAGGCAGTTTTAAACAAGGCCCAGATTAAAGTGCATTTCATGTGCATGCAATTTATTGTGCTGTTCTGAACATGAAGCATAAGAAGAGCTATAGAAAATTTCTTGAAAATCCTTAGTTTAGAAATGTTGGCTTAAAGTTTAAATTACAGGATTTTGTTCAGAATTCCCAGCTTTAAAATATACAGTTTTCAAAAGGGGCTATCTGCCCAAGATTTCTTTTGAAAATGGCTCTAGAGTTAAATGCTAGAAAAAGTATTTTTGTGCTCTTGATTTTTATTTTATTTTCTTTTCTGAAAGAAAGTGTCAGTTCAGGAGATAAGCTGTGTCCATAGGAAGATTACTGATATTTTTAAAAGTGGATTGGAAAGCAGTTAGCTGTAACTTCATGGTTAAGGAATGACTACCACTGTTTGTGTTGTAAATGAAGGTGTTTTCTGTGTAAGGGTATAGGAGGATTATGTCATGAGAAAAGGGATGAAGCAATTAAAAGTGAAGGTGTTACAAGAGGAGTGAATGTTCTCTGGTGAGGTGAAGGTTTTAGTTTTATTTGGTATGTTCATCTGCACTAAAACTACTGTGAAAATAGTAATGATGTTTATTTAAGGAATATATGAATCATTTTCTTCACTTTGTGTTTTACAAGTGAGACTAAATGTCCAGATTCAGCTGTAAGTCTTTGGGTGTCAGCTATAAGATCCAGATTTATCCCACATATCTTTCTCCACTTATTTTCATTGCTTTATTGCTATTGAGTCTTCTGACTTCAGCTGGCTAATAGGTAGGCATGTAGGCCTCTGCAAATCCAGGTAAAGAAGTACAAGAACTTCAGCATTCTTGAAAACGTGTGTGTACAGGAGAAGTGAGCATTCGCTCTGAATTAATATGCGTAACTGAAAGAGTTTGTGTGTTACAGCAATGTGTATAACAGGTCACAGAGAAATCGTCAATGTTGCTGTACTGTTGTCCTCCTTTTCCAACTGTGCTTGTGGCAATACTCGTATAGCCAGTCTTCATGTTGTGCAGATATGCTGCAAATGATAATCAGGGATTTTTACTAGGATGAACTTACATGTGTGAGTTGCTGATGTTGTGAGTTGCTGAATTAAAACTTCACCTTTTTATGCTTCAACTTCTAGATAGGGATATTTTTTCTTAATAGGCGGGTCCTGTTTTCTGTGTGTAACCCAAGGTTTTGGTAAAAATCTTCCTATGTAAATAGGCAATAGAGCTGCTAAACCATGAGAACCCTAATAATCCTGGTATCACTATAGCAATTATGGTATAGTAATGATTGAGAAACCTTTGAATAATCTTAAAAAAAACCCCACAAAAACCCAAAACCAAACCCCATGCAACAATGTATAGTCAGTAGGATCCCTATGGGATGATGTCTTTTTTGAAGACTGCCTGTGTGAGTTGGGACTATCGAGATCTCAAATGAGAACATGGTTAGCATATTTTCCTGTTAGGGATCAGTTCTGCACTCATATTTTCTTTTCCTCCACTCTGTCCTCTGTGTATTGTGGTGCTTGTCCTTCTTGGTGAAGGGCTTGTATTGAATTATGGTTTGTGTACTGGCTCTTCATGGGCTGCTTACTGTCTGCTTTTTAGGTGCAGCACCTCTGGGATCTTTCCTCTTCAATGTTCTTTGTGTGGCAAAGCCAGAGTTTGTACTTCAGAAAATTTATTTAGATTCTTTTAGTTCGAGAGATGTGATAGTTATTTGATGTATAATTTTTTAAGGATGTGCAGTGTTGCTTTTGCAGTCTCAATGTGTGGTTCCCCTTTCAGATGCATATATAAATGGTTACCAGTTCTGACTAAAAAATGTGTTTAAGTTACAGTTTCATGCATTTTTTTTCCTCTTTTTCCCTTTTTTTTTTAATGAATCAGAACAGTATAAATTGGATTAGGAATAGAACATTCAGAATAAAATGTTTGCAATATGTAATTTTTGCGCAATGACTCAGTGTCCTCTCTAATTGTGCACTTCTCTTGAGATCTATTGTGAGAAGGTCCCTACTGGGCCACCATGCTGACAGTATGAAGTTAACCCAAGGTAGAGACTTTGCTTATAAAAACCTCCTTAAAATATGAGCTGTAGTACTTGCCACCAGTTTGTGTTCTAACAAAGTTTAAAATAGGCTACATTGTTTTCCAGTTTTTTCAATGCTTTTTTTATTGTATTTTTTTTTTCAAGTAGGTGACGTACTCAAGAATCACCGAGTTTATCTGCGGTAATTTATCTTTCCCATGTTTTTGTTCTTTAAAATGTCTATTAGGCTTTCTAACTATAAAAACATGCTTGATACTGATGGCCTTACATAAACTAGTGGACTTGCTTATGAACAGTTACTTGAATTTTTTTTGAAAGAAGAGTTCTGAATCATTAAGAAATGTAATGGAAAAATCAAATTTTCTGAAAAGGGATAGATACGTAAATGGTTAAGGGAGCATCCATTATGGCAGCAGACATACATTATTCCCATACACATCACGGATGCATAACATGTTAAATCATGATGTGCTTCAAAGGAGTAAACTACTGAAACTATTTCTTTCATTTGGGCTTTTATCTAACTAAACCAATTGGAAAAGATCATGACATTCTTTCATACTTAATTTAAAACTTTTAACTTATGTTTCATGTGGTTTTGAAGATTCTTGAAGGGTCAGTTCTTTTAAAAGGTGAATTAATTAATTAATGTGAAAGGTGAAATTTCTGTTATATTACGTGTCAGCCTTGCTGACCTTAATTTCAGTATTAAAACCAATAATTTCTCAATATTGCAGTTAATAAATTCAATTGTGAAGGTTCCTTTTGTGTATGTGTCTTCATCCTCTTATGGAGAAGTCTTGGGATTTCTGGATTTTTTTTTTTATTTTGTTTTTGCTAATTCTTTAGTCAAGTGTATGTGTTTACTCTTCATTTGCAAACTTGAGTTCCAATCTCAAAACTGGTAAACCATCAGGTATATATTCCAAAATTGGACCGGTTTTTTACATGTAGATTTGTTTTGAGGGATGATGTAACCTGAGATTGTGGATATGGTAT
>WAAE01019330.1:23542-70474 GCA_013400495.1 Nicator chloris | reverse complement strand
CTTCATTTCTAGATAGGCTTTACATTTTCCTTTAGTTTCAGAACATTTGGGTCAAAGAGTGACACAGAAATTGACACTTCTTTTGGATTTTGTAATATTGAAATATCTCTCAGCAGGTCTTGTTAAGTCTTCTTGAGAGGGACATTATACACACCCACATACATTTATGATTTAAATAACAAGGGTACGTGAAAGGTGAAACAAAAAAAAAGAGTTCATGGACATGAGGAATTTTCCTGACCAATATGCAGCTCTTCATTAATCAAATAAGGATAAAATACCAGTTTTCATCATTCCAGAATTCATTAGACATTGTACTCTAGACTGCATTTTTTCCTTCACTTGTAACAAACTAGTGTAAACAATGAGACTTAGATCTTGTAGAAAATTCAAGTATTTAATAGTTCACGAATATAAAAGCTCCAAGTTTGTTAACAGAAAGCGATAAAGTCTATTTGGCTTAATGAAAGGACTGTGTTAAAAAGTCCCTATGGGGATGTTTTCTTATTTTTCCTTCTGTCTTGCAACAAAACCTTTTATATACTTCAAGAAAATTCATTTGTTCTGTTTTCTCTATAATATTCCCAAAATTTCTGTGGAAAACTAAACTTTGCTAACAAAGCAAGTATGACCTTGTTTTATCAAACTGCACAGTCCTTACACAGTCCTCATGTACTGTTGGATGTGGGAAAGCTGCAACTTATACATAGCCTTTCCAATAATTACCCTCCTCAGCTTTCATTACTTCTTCTGACTACAAGACTTCCAGGTGACATTTTAGCTATTATTTTCTTTCCCAATAAATAAAAAGTCTATGCTTTTTGAGGACCCAGCAGGCTGGAAATTATGCCAGGACCTCAGAACTGCAAGAAGCCATGGCTGTTAAAATAGAAATGTAGCAGATCTGCAAGTTGATCTGCAGATCTGCATCTCAGGTCTACTTCACAGTTAAACACGGCTAAAACCTTCTGACAAAGAGTATTTAGTCTCTTGTTTAGTCACAATTCTTTAGCACGGTCAATAGAACATAACTAAAAGCTTGAAAATTGCAAGGGACATAGGAAATGCAACTGCCAATTAATACTATACTAAATCTAGAATCGTGATTTCTAAAAATATAATAGCAGGAAAATTAATAACACAGTTCTGGCACAAATCTTTGGATTATTGTTTTTTGTTCCTGGTAAATGTGTGATAGCTTCAGTGTTCATTAACACTTTTGAATACTCACTTATCTGTGCCATGCATTATCTAAGAACAAATGCCGTAACACTGGTTGAAACAGATTTTCACATACATTTGATCACTTTCAGTGGCCAAAAGGACTGCTGCAGTAATAAAAAGATGTGCCTTTACCCACCAAAGAATGGGCTTTATACTAACAAAATATCTTTACAGTGTCTAATTTTTTTCATTGACTAAATTATTCTTGCAATATCGATTCCACTGAGAATTAAAAATTTGAGACTCAGCATAGAAATAAATCTGATAAAAACACTTCATTAATACGTTTATTTAGAGTCTAAAAATACCTTGCTTTAAAAATTTGTTAGAGTTCTAATTTTTTTAAATGATTTTACAGAGTGTTACTTTTTAAACCTCTAACCATTCTTTGACTTCAGCATCTCAAAACAACAGAAGTTTAGGTCAAAGACTGTAGATAAATCCTAGAATAAGACCAAATACCTTTCCATTATCGAAGACAATGATGACATTGACAGGAATTTCAAGAAAGAAGTCTTATTACAAATCAGGAATGCATGGAAATCAGCAGCATGGTCATATATATTCCACAGCATATACCCTAATACATTGAAATACATATTGCCTCAGATACTATCCCATTTATTTCAGAAGGATATCACAAAAAATAAAATACTGATCATAGTCAAACTATATTAGCCTCCATATTTTACTGAAAAATTTCATGAGTGAGTGATCTTGATGTTAAAATTCTACTCTGGACATTAAGCATTGACCCTTGACATGTTTTATAAGAGCTAATAATAATATCTTTATAACAAGGCAGCAAGCAGAAAGTGATCATGCTTCACTATTAAGCTAGGTGCAGCCAAAATTCCTGTATGGCAAAGTCTAAACTCTTGTTGAGTTCTTTTCATACTCCCTATTTCTGTCAAATTGCAGTGACGTTTGCTCAAATTATTTTCTTCACTTGTGATCTATTATTGATTCATGGCCTTTTTTTGTGTGTCACAAAATGGTACCTCAGGTTGTATAAATCAAAAGTAGGTTTACTAGAGCTGGGCAAAATTTGTATTCAACCAGAAGTCATTAGTTGACCAAAACTGTTACCAGATGCTTGCACAACAAGGGCAAAAAAGGAAGGAAAGTCATGAGTTAAACCTAATGAAAGAAAAGCTGAAAATTTTTAGTATTTCACTTTACTCTTTCCATTTTCTCTGGGTTTAAATGGTTCTTTCTCTCAATATTGACCAGGTGTCATTACAGCTCCATAAACACCTAATATGAAGTAACATTTTTCATTTTTAAATGCATTGAGATGATTTTTTCCTGAACTTTGCATTTCACCAGTGCTACTAAAATTGCTTTCACTTCAGAGTGCCTTCAAAACTATTTATTTCTTTTTATCATTTTATTCAGTGGATCAAAAGACAGTCTTACACAACTTTAATAGTAACAGGTTTGCTTTTGCTTCATTGGTAGTTAGCAAAGAAATCTGTTTATCTGTGCAACACTTAAAAAAAAATATATATAATTTCTGGATAAGAAGTTTTGCTTATAATTAAAAATGGTAATTGTTCATGTGTTTTTACACTGCATTCTCCAAAATATTTATGGCTGCAGAAGTAACTCATCTTCACCATCTTCCAGGCCTGGCAGTTTCTATAGCAGTGGCAGCTAACTCTTCAGTTCCAAAAAGATAACTCTATATGAAATAACGTTAATGCCTTCTGAATGTGATTCTGACAGTATTTTCAAGTTAAGAAAGTCACTAAACTCCTGTTTTGCTACAGTGGCTTCTAAGGTGTGCAACAGCTGGTGGAGGAAATGCATTAACAATCAATGTGTGTGCACGTCCGTGTTTGCATTTTCTCCCCATAGTCCCCACTGCTGACTGCTCAATAGTGACAAAGTCACACAGGTCTCCTGCTGTTGCCATCAGCAGTGTTGTGTCTGGGAAATAATACAGGAGAAAAGAGGAAGGATTCATATGAAACATGGCTCAGGTTTTGCTCTCCTTCCCCAGTCTTCCAAAACAACTTTTTAATTCAGGCAAGTAATATATGGAAAATAAAAACTTGCAGTTGTTTGGATTTATCTGAAACTAAATAAATCTTAGCAACGAAATGCTTATTGAGGCAGTAATTTCCATTTAATAATAATGCTTAGAGAATACTATCTGAAATAAGCAATGGGAATTCACTACAAAAGTGTAAACATTGTTAACTGCCATATACACTGAAAAATTACTTTTCATTTTTTACTTAAGTCAAATGCAAGAACATATTCATCCATATGGACTAATTTTAAGTTTAAAAAAAAAAAGATTTTTTTACTGGAAAAAAACCTGAGTGCAACTTACACTTCCTGTTGCCGTCTCCTGAGATTTTCTCACAAATCTTGTGATATTCAGTACAGGTCTGTAATGTTTCTTGACCTTTAAAAAAAATCACTAAATTTCTAGGGACTTAGTTTTTGGGTTTGACCACCTGTGGACTGCAATACTAACATTTAGCTGTCCACAGCATCAGAGTAGTACAGCCAGTTCCCATTGCACAAAACTTCTCAAAAATCTTCCATATGCTATTCTAAACTGGGACACTCGAGTCCAACATCTCACCCATACATAACTTACCTAATTCCACATCCTCTAAGAACCAAGATTTCACCTTTTTTCACTTGTATAGAAAAGTAGATCCTTTAGCTTTGGTTGCAGCCATTGATGACTTTCAAATTGACTCTAGTCCTGCAAGATATGAGTAGTATTTAATTTAGAAAGAATATTTTCAGTCCTCACTTACCATTCAAAGGTGAAACAGTGGGATTTGAAGCCTTGGGATTAATGTCATTTGACATGTGCTGCTTGATTTTTTATAAGCAGTTTACAATTTTCTCATTCACATTAGTGATTCAAAATTGCTGTCTATTTTGTGCAAATTCTTTATAGTCTTTCAATTGTAGTAGAGCAGATCCTTCCAAACATATAAAATATGAGCCACTCCAGATATTCCAGATGAGATAATGCTCACACAACATTACTTTTGCTCCCCAGCTTTTGACCACAGCTTTTAGAACCCAGATTTCCCTCTACAGAGGTGCCTTACGCAAAACCAAAATTAGATTTCCATTAATATCTCCTAATATTCAATGTTCCTGCAAAACCTATGAGCAGTGATTTCATTCACTAGAATATCCACAGACATTAAGCACAAAAGGTGGAAAAGCAAGGGGAGTAAACTACTGTGAACATACGGGCCTCTTTTGCAGACAAGAATTCTGACTCTGCAGACCTGCTGGAGAAAGCTTAGACTTTAAGTGCTTGATTGGGCAGTAAAATCTTATGTGCCATGATGCTTTGAAACAATTTGCAGAAGAAAACCTTCTAATGACACCCCACAAAAATCACCAAAAGGATTGAAGATGCATGAGAACTATAGTCAATATGTTTCATAGTATCAAACTGATCAGGATTTGTATATAGAAAAAGAGATTATGTGCCTCAAATATGTCAAATGTTGAGAATTTATCCTTCCTCACACAGTCTTTGTTCAAATTCCCACCTACCTCCAAATAGAATAAATACAGCTTTGATATCAGGCAAAACCTTTTTTTGTTTTGCCTCTAGCGTGAAGAGATCCTCAAAAACAAGCAGCTTGACCAGCTGAAGGGTGTATCAGCTTGACTCACACGAATGAACTGTACAAAATAATAACATAATGTACCACATTTCTTTTTACATGAAGAGAAAACAGATTTTAAGGAGTATTTCCAAGAAATATTGTGTGGTTCAGAAAACAAAGAGGGAGACCAAAAGTCAAGAAGAATGTGTTTCATTCTTGTTTCTATTCTCCTGCTTATCAGGTGATATATAAAAGTCACTATATCTCCGATTTTACCGTGACCACTTAGATCATAAGCTCCTTGGGATGGGATATGCTTTTCCTGGTGATTGTGTAATTCCTAGCAGAAAGAGGTGTCTAGAGGAATGTAAAAGTTAATAATAACTACAAAAAGAGCTATTCAGTGCATAAAACAGAAGTAGGCCACTGAGGATTGTTTGATTTCTAATTGCAAAAATAAATATCAATGAACATTCTATTAACTGCATGCATCTAGCATAAGAAAGCAAACTAAGTCTTTTTCTGGTTTCCTCTAGAAGTAGAACTGAAATCACTGACATGGACATCCATGTCAGTGAACATCTGGGCATAACATCCATTGGTGTCTTCTTTCTCTGCTAAACCATCTGTCTTGCAAGGAAGGTTTTTCTTTTAGCTTTTGTTATTGTGAAAATTATTTTTCTCACATTGAAAGGAATGGAAGACATCAGGGTTACCTGACTCAGAACCTAAGGCAACAGAAGAGGATGGTGATGGGAAGAGATTTTCCACCTGTGTGGCCACCGTGTTATTGTGTGGCCACTGAACCACACAATAACAGTGGATCCAATAATAAGATTAGAAAGTATAAAAGCCTTCTACATGAAGTGTTTCAACTGCTTGGCAGATCAGGACTGTTCCCTAAAGCATACTCACTAATGTGTTGTCCAGATAAATCTTAAACATCCCTCATAAATGTGTGTAGTGTGCACAAATTTTTCCTGTATTGTAATATTCCTGCCGGGACTGGCCAAAGATCCAAACATCCTGCTTTAGTGTCTGTACCACCTAGGAAGAAATTTATGAAATATTTTGGTCCTGCTGCTTTCCGGTTGTTTGGGCATCAGGGAAATACAAAACGAAGTCAGTTGGATCCTGTAAGTCTTCTTTTCCTGTTGACTCTGGCACAAAAGTACATATTTTGGAGCTGGAAAATTGAGATGTTCTCCCTGCACACACAAGTGGAGTAGATTTCATAACAGAGGATCAGCCAGTAAGGAAAAAAAAATATTCCTGTACTGGAAATATTGGATAAATTTTACAGCAAGGGGGATGATATGGAATGGTCTCAGCACTCTGTCATTCTGTGAACCCACAAAGGAGAATGTGAGGGAAGCAAGAACAGCCATGTCTACTTGGAGTCTATGGAAAGAGGATGTGTATTTGATCATGTGGGCAAAATAAAAGTATATGTCTGAAGTACACAAAATCTGAGCTTTTTCCTTTGACTAATACATTTCAGTAGCCCTGGTGTTTTTGCAGCTTTCCTGCTTTCAAAGGCAACTGGAGAAAAAATTTTAATTATAACATGATAAAGTATTAGATATACTACCTAATAGAATGCCATAGTTCTTAATTTGTGGAACATATAGTAGTCCAAAGCACTGGTCACCAGTACATGTGTAGAAGTTCTCATTGCTAATAGTAATATTATTTACTGTTGCCAATGATGTAGGTACTTAAAAACTACTGTTAAGTAATATGCAATGTTTATACACATTATCAAAATGTCATTCTTATAATTATTCCAGTACTTGAAAGATGTCATTCAGAAGCTGTCAGAAGTGGGAAATGTTCAGTTAGAGGCTGCTGTCCAGACAGGCAAAAGTCCAGATGGAAGGGGTAATACTTGGACGAACTGTTTGCCTTGTAAATAAAATGAAAAATGGAGTCATTCCTGACAAGTGTTTCTTTCCAGAACGAAGATACTGGATGGAAAATTTGCTGTATGCATGCCCAAACAACACTGTTCAATTTCAGAAAGCAGACAGGCTATCATCAATGTCCTTGAGAGGACTCCCCTGCCGGGGCTGCAAGTTGATTGTAACGAAATTACCATCTCTTCTTGTGCAGCCTCCTCCAGATTTGAAAACCTGGAGTGGACCTCTGTTGATCAGAATTGCGTGGTTTTTCAGCCTGGAGCAATTTTTACTCAAGAATTCAATGGAAGGAGCTGGAAAGAGCTGCTCAAACAGGAAAGTTGGCCTTCAGTGCTTGGGCCTCCACCAGGGGCCTCATAGTTTCACCAATAGTCTCACCACTTATTTATCATTATAATGGCACCTGTGTGCAACCACATGTAAAATAATTAAGACATTTAATTTTTTCATTAAAAAAAATTTTGAATTGCCTAACTCAAGATACTAAATTGAACTAGTTCCCACTATTCATAGACTTTGCTTTAAAATACAACATACAGAGACAAACATACTAGTGAATTAATGAAAATGTATTAAATTGGTTATTGTACATAAGTTCTGGATTTGGTTCTGGTTGTGTGTTTAAAAATACATCTCAATGGGAGGAGACAATGCTTAATTAACAAAGGAAGAACAACATTTAGACTTGCACACATGGTTGAGTGGTCAACTGTCATTTCCTAAAGAAGATTTCATAATATGAGATGGATCAATATTTAAAGAGACAGTATATGAATTTGGCCACTTTTAGTAGCTTAGATATTAACATTTATGATATTAACATAAGGTTAGTAAGGAATTAAATACAGGATTATTTTTATAGCAAATTTCCATCAGATTGAACATGAAACAGAGATGCTGTGCTCTCGAGAATCCTTATGTCTCAGCTCAGCTCAGCTTAGTTCTTCTCTCTTGTCACAACCAGCTCACTACAATGACTAACAGGAAAAAGTGAAAAAAAAAATCCTTTCTCCTCTGGTAAATCTATGCCTGATATTCCCTCACTTTTAGGAATACTGATATGCCAGTGAGAGAGTGACACAAGGTTAGAAGTGAAGTATTCTATGCTTTCAGGTATAATGCTGATGCACAATTTATTTCACATAAAGCTATGCAAAGTTTGATCTAATCAACTACTGCTTGAGAAGCTACCTTAGGCAAAGCACTAAATGATGGGGCCTTTTTTGTCTAGTGTAATGTACCTGTGTCGGGTGTCAATGTAGGCTGAGGGGTGAAGGGCTTGAGAGCAGCCCTGTGACAAGGACTTGGGGATGCTGGTGGATGAGAGGCTGGACATGACCCAGCCGTGGGCACTCACAGCCCAGAAAGCCAAACGTGTCCAGGGCTGCATCCAGAGCAGTGTGGGCAGCAGGGAGAGGGAGGGGATTCTGCCCCTCTGCTCTGCCCTGCTGAGACTCCCCCTGCAGGGCTGCATCAGCTCTGGGGTTCCAACACAGGAAGGACATGGACCTGTTGAAACAAGTCCAGAGGAGGGATATCAAGGAGATTAGAGGGATGCAGTACTTTTCCTACAAGAAAAGGCTGAGAGAATTGAGATTTTTCATGCTGGAAAAGAGAAGGTTTTGAGTAACCTAATTGAAGCCTTCTGGTACCTGAATGGAGCCTACAAGAAAGATGGAGAGAGATTATTTACAAGAGAATGTAGTAACAGGACAAAGGGAAATTATTTCAAACTAAAAGAGAGTAAATTTAGATTAAATACTTGGGAGAAATTATTATGAGTGTGGTGAGACACTGGAACAGTTTGCCCAAAGAAGATGTGGATGCCCTACACCTGGAAGTGCTGAAGGCCAAGTTGGTCAGGGCTCTTAGCAACCTGGTCTAGTGAAAGGTGTGCCTGACCATGACTGGAGGATTGAAACTGGATGATCTTTAAGGTCCCTTCCAGCCCAAACTATTCTATGATTCTATGATTAAATGTCACTAGACTCTAGAACATGAGCTAATTCCATTGTAAGTTCTCTAGAGCAAAAGCATCTCCTGTGGACACAGTCTGTGCCTAATCAAGCGTAAAAATAATTAGTAATATTGTTTAATAATATAATAATAACAGCAACAACTACTTGCAGACTTGCAGGTAGATCTGAAGAGGGCCTACAGTTAATCACTATTAGAAAGTTTGAAAATTGATGAAAAATTGCTGTATTTATTTAGCTTCTCTCTTAGATCTTAAACTGTATCTCAGTTAATATCTCAATAAATTTGAGATTCAGATAAACAGCTCTTCAATGTAACATAGCAATACATACATAAGTGTACTTTATTGGTTGTAAAATTTCAAGAGGAGGTAGTGATCCCATTATGCAAAACTCCTATATATTAGTAAAGAAAAGCTCTGATGAGGTGGCGACCCTCTTCTCTCTCTTGAAATAATGTTATAAAGGCATTCCCCAAAAAGTTGATTTTGGAAGACTGCTTCCTTTGCTTCTTACAGGAATAGCAAAAAAGTTAGAGATTTCCCCAAGCAAATAAGAATCTTCATTCATGGAAATTAATAGGGCAAGTAATTTTGACTGGAACACTTCTCTTGGTTTCTCACTTTTGAATTCAGATGAAGTAACCAAAGTCTTCACCCGATAAATGCACAAGGCAAGCAACTCTCCTCAAAACAAATCTGTAGTAAATATCTAATAACAAAGAGCAGGGCCACAGGCAAAACAAACATTTGGAAGGAGCATCTGGGCATGCTAATGCTTCAGAAACTTCCTAATAGGCATGAAGTTACGAGTGGAACACAGACTGCAGCATGCCAGCAGTTCTTCTAAGGTCAGCATCCTCATGGACTGGCACTTACACAGCAACATTTTCAATCACATCAGTATCTGACAAATGTCTTAAATTTTCTCTCAATTGCTCAGTGTAAGCACATCTCATTCCATGAATTTGGAAACTGCTGCTTTGTGGAGATATTTGCCCACATTTTCAGAAAGCTTTGCAAAATAAACCTTTTTGTAACACAGAGCTGCTTTTAGATTGTTTGCATATAAAAAGATTATACCTTTTGCACGCAGAGTGGGAAAGGTCTGCTTTGGGACCCTAATTTAAAGACCTAATATTGATGGAATAAAGCACACACATATTTGTCTTCTTTACTGCTTTTTCTTGGCTATGGTAGCATTGATTGGTCATGCTGGAAACCTTGAGGTTGAAAATCAAATTATTTTGTCCACATGTTTTTACTGTTGCTTCTATACTATTCCAACCCAGCCCGTACTCAGGAAGCTAACAACTTTCAGAGAAAATGGCACTATTCTTTGCCATTTGCAAGGACCTCTCCCTGTTAGCTATAAACGGGACAAACTTTAAATGCTTCCTGGAGCTGCTGATAAGCACCCTATGCCTCTGAATGGCCTGCATTTGCAAAGCTGGGAGGGAAGTCTTGTAAAAAGTCTTTCCTGTAATTCCAGACAATTCCTGTTTAAGGTCAAGCCAGAAATTCTTCACAAATAGTTTCTCTCGGGGTACAGAGGTATTTCCTTTTCAGGTTCTGGCTAGGACCCAAAGTGCAAAAGAATGAGGAAAAAAACTAATGATAATCATAAAGTTAACCAAAAGCCTCCTATCTCAAAAATGCTCCCACTAATACTTTCACTACAGTCTGGCAGGCACTCATAAAAGACTGGTATCAAACTGATCACAACCAAATGTGATATTTTAGCATATTTGCCATCTCAACAGCCTTATAGGTAAGGTGCCCTCTGACCTCTAGTTCTACCTCTGCTGATAAAGCATTTTGTTAAAAAATGAAAAATATTTTTTCACTTCAGTCCATATTTGCAAAAGATGTGCAGTTGCTGTTGGTGGAATTTGCTAATCACCCACTAATGTGCAGGGCATCTTTGTGCACTTTTCTCTTGGTCCCATATACCAACACAAGCATCAGTAGATAAAAGGGGATACCAAAGATCTGTGCTGAAAGCAGACATATTTGTTCTCACTTTCTGGCTACTTTCATTAACTTATTTTATAAACCTGTTGACATTATTTTTGCTTTTTCCAACGTGGCAGTGAATGTATGTACCCTCTTCATTTTATTTACCAGAAAACAGTAATCAAAGGCAGATGGACCATCTGGATGGAATGTCAAGTTCTCTAACATGTAAGCACGAGAAATCTGAGCTCTGAACTATACTTTGACTGCAGTTCTGGTTTGGATTTCAGGTAAATAATTTAAAATAGGAAAACTGTGCCAACATAAATCAATTTCCTGTGTTATTTTTGTGTTTAATGTAACAGCAAGTGCCTCATTCCTGAGTGACATGATGAGACCACAACATAGCAAGGGCAGAAATACCCCCCAATAAGGCTTTGGCTCGGCTTCCCGATTCCTTTCAAAATACACCTTGCCAAAAGGCTCATGTATGGTTAAACCAGAACCCATCAGAGACTTCATCATGGGTTAAGTATTGTGATTTTCAGATCATCTGTTTCTAGTTAGAGCAGGAGAGGAATGGAAAGTATGAATTCAAGGTAACAATCCCTGACTCCACTTTTGTCACCAAAAATTTACTCTTATAGCCCCAAAGGTATATTAATTTAGGTTCAGTATTTTATTTCACTTCATCATACTTTGCTGTTTCGTATAGTCACAGGCAGTAAAAATTCTAAAGCAACTCCTACCCCATTAAAGGCCATTGTATTGGGGCCCATTTTCTGGATTTGGTTGTGTGGGGACTGGCCCAGATCCATGCTTTTAAAGTCTCCTACCTTACAAGACAGGGTGGCTGCATCCAGATGATTTGTCAGGATTGGTTTATGCTCCCTAGAACATCTCTGAGAGAGCACCAGCTGGTTAAGGGCAAAATGGTGCTAGTAATTAGATAGTGTAAAGGCTGTGACATGGCATTTTGAATTTATAACATAGGTGTAGACTAGAAAGCCTTGCATCCAGATGCATCTTTTACTTACTGAGAGGGAGGAAATTTCAAATGTAATGCACTCTGAAGGCACATTTCTTCTGTTGGTGGTTGTATCATTATTGCTAACATACATGTGATGTTCAGTGGAAGTGCATTTAGTAAGTAAAACTTTCTTCTATAAATGCAGCTATTTACCTCAATTAATATAAACTCCCTTCTTGAAGACTGTGTGATTCTGTTCAGCGTTGAAATCCTTAAAAGAACCAGTTTTCTTACAGCCTTTTTGACACATCCTCTCAGTGAACAACAACAACAAAACTTTTCTGAACTTACACCTCTGTTCCTGACTGGGAAATGAAAATGCAAAGAAATATATATTAATGAAAAAGTTGATTAAAATAAAAGGAACTCAGTTAAAATTTTAACTTAAATCAAAGCTGATTTTGCATTGCTTTAGATCAGCTCCTATGTTATCTGAAGGCTTTCCTGACAGCAGTGTTATGTGCTGAACTACTGGTGACTGTCATGTCACCCCTATACACTCAGAAAATAGAGTAGGTTTATGTCCTGGATATTTCTAAATTACAGTCTGGGCTGGAAAATGACTCTTAGTTGATTCTTTTAAAGGCTTCAGGAAAACACCTTTGATACAAGCAAAACATTTAAGAAAGCAAAAAAAATCATTCAGATTTTGTTGTCTTCCCATTAGAGAGTTTATTTATTTTAAGTTTTAGGAACAATAAGAGAAGACAATGCAAAAAGTCTATGCATATTAAAATGTATTCCACAAGGTTTAATAGGGCTTGCTCCCAGTCTACATAGTGGAGAGGAGCTGCACTCTATCCCTGGGCTATTCCTTCAGCCCTCCATTGGTATGGCACTTCACAGCTCTGGGATTTGTTTTTCCTAAATTAATTAGAAGGACAATGATACTCTCACAGGTTGTAGAAGAGAAAGCCAGAAATCACTGTGTGGCTGAGGGGGAAAAAGAGGGAGGAGGAGTTAGTTGGATTGATTTTAGACTACTGCTTTAGGATTAATCTACTCATATTATGGGAGCTCCCTACTTGTCTCTACATATTAATATGACTGCAGAGCATAACTTTTCAGGTGGAGTCTACATTTTTGTTGCCCAATGTTAACCAAGATCAATCCCACTTTGCATTTGGCATGAAAATATGCATACACACGTATATGCCTTTGTGTGGGCAGATGTACAAATATATTCACATATGCATCTTTCTTTTCTTTCTTTGGCTCCTTGGGTTTGTTTCTTCTCTTCACAGGTGCCATTTTGCACAGCAACATTATTTCCTTTTTTTCCTTTAGTGAAGCACTCGTGTGTTTGTCTTTAACAGCAATTTACAGAAAGTTATTACAGGCATAAGCATAGTTTGCATTTCAGGCTAGGCAAATGTGATACATGTTTAACCACTTTTGACACCGAGGGAAAAAAATGCCAGTATTCCAGCCTGTTGTTCTGATATGCTTTCTTGTCTGTTAGTCTGTAAATCATGTTTCCCCGGTATATGCAAGCCATAGGCTGGTATCTTCCACATGCAGACGTGGAAGTGGACAGGGCATGCCCAGCAGCAGTCCTAGCATATGTCCTCGCTACTCCTTCCATCCTTCCAGGAAGATCAACCAATGTATTCTCAGCTCTCATTCTGCTGAAAAACAAATCACCAGGATAAAACAGTGTATATACTGCTTTCAGCAACCAGATAGTATGGAGAAATGGAGCAAGAGAGACCATAACCATGCTCATGTTTCTGGATTTATTCCATAATTCCAGATTTAAATTTTATGTTTTCATTGGTTTGGCTTTTTGTTTTATGAAAGGTCAAAATAACTTTGTGCGAAGCAAATAACAAGCTAAATATTTTTTTTTAAATTAAAAGTCATGCCTAATTAAAGATTTTTGTCAGCTCCCAGAATATGCTAAACTTTGTAACTGCTGCTCCACCAGTTCCCATCACATGTTAGAGAACTTAAAAAAGCAACACTCCTACATAAAATTTCACAGTGAAGAAAAACACTGAAATTTCCTTTAAAATGCATTTTTCTGCCTTTATATCTCTGAGACATATTACTTGGAACCATTTCTGCACATCCAAACCTCAGAATACTGCAAAGCCATTAGCAGTAGCTGCAAAGGAATGGCAAACAAAACTGAAAATGTGCCAACCTTGTGTGTCAGATTTCAAATATCAAAACTAACTTCTTTAGCTACTATTGATATCTTTTCTACTACTTCAGAAAATCTTAAAAGTAAACATAAGAGAGATAAAATGAATTTTATCTATTCTTAGGATCTCATGTGACTATTTACTCAACAAAAATTATTTTCATGGCACATTGTTTTTTACAGTTCTGGAGGAAAAAATATAGAAGAAATGTAGGCATAATACAAATTACAGCACCTCCACTGCAACAGAATGAAACGTGGTCATCAGAGAGGGTAAATCCTGGTATTAGACTGGCTGATTTTGGGTTTGGGCTTCTGCTGACTGTTCCTCACACGCAGATATGAATGTTTATAATAGCAGCCTTCAAAAAGGCACACTTCTTTCTGTCTCCCATCTGTTCACCTTGTTGGAAAGGCAAACAGATAATTGGACATGCATAGCCAAATATTTCTCACTAGAAAATGCTCTTTGATCAAGGCTCAGTCTCTCATACGTTCACAGAATTTAGCTCTACAGATTTCAGTGGGTTTGGTTTTTAATTGGTAGAAACCTCAGCTTTTCTCTTCTGAACCTTTTTATTTAGAAACAGAATTATATACAAAGTGTAATACAATCTTTTGTGTAAGAGATTTTAATTTTAATTTTAATAAATTAAGCATTTTGCAACCACTGGAATAACCCAGCCAGCACTGTTTTACCTAAGATAGTTGCAATCAAAAATAATTGTAAAAAAACCCACAAATAATGGCAGTAATTATTCACGGTGATTCAGAATGAAAATTTTGAACTCTTGGAAATCTACCTCGGACAGGGATGGCTACTTCTTCCCAACAGGACTTACAAGTGGCATTCCAGTCAGCTCTTGACCAGTTACCTCCCGACCAGGTATTTGTTTCCTTGCATTCAAGGATGTTTAATACAAAATATGGAACAAAATCTACACTCCTGCTGCTATGCCTTTGAAGTGCTTTATCCTGCAATTTACAAGCTAAAGCCATTCTTTACAAAAACTAGTAGGAGGGGAGCCATCTAATGTGTATAGAAATAAGAGGAAAAGGTTCCCTACACGGTAGGAAAATAAACATGTATGCATGCTGTTTATCTTTCTCTTTGAGACAATGTAGCTCTAAATGCCTACCCGGAACAAACAATAATTGTGCTTTTGTGTGAGGCATTGGAGCCACCACTTTGCACAAGAATTACTATAATATTTATATATGACCAGAGCAACTGAGAGTAGTTTCTGGACACATGGTAAATACCGTTTTTTCTTCTAACCTCTTTTTACTTTGTTCTCAATATTATTAAGTGTGTCAAGAAATGTGCCAAGTTGAAAGGACAATTTACTCAGCTAATACACTCCTTGGGTCTATGATCAGTTCAGTTTGACAGTGGACATTTTGAAGGCTGCCTTTAGGCCCCTTCCAATTACCAACAGATAAACTCATCTTTAATAGAATTATTTAGTCTCACAGTCTGCTCATGACCTGTCCAAGTTAACAGGGAGCTGATGTATGGGAAGGCTTCACACAGACAGCTCACATATATAGTGAAGTTACTCTCAGGGTGCTCTGTGGAAATCTTATAAAGATGAGGTGGTTTCTGACCTCTTGTAACAGAAAATAGAGGTAAGAACTTTCTAGGTTTAGTAGAGCAGGAAGCGAGGAGCATGGCTAAAACTTCTGCTTCTTTGTGTCCATTTGAGTCCTTTCCTATAGGCAAGACAATCTTGTTACAACCAAAAGCCTCTTGATTCCATCTGCAGGCTTCTTGCCTATGTTAATCTTGCAGTGATGATAAATCAAACTGTTCTGATGATGGTTTCAAAGAGAAGAAAAAGAAAATTCTGCTTCCTTTCATATAGAAAGGATTAAAGGATTTACAAACAGGCTTTTTATCAGCAGTTGAGCAAAGTACTAATATAGAAATGGTTTCTCAGTTGCTTCAGGTTTATGTCAACAGACTGCCCAGCCAGGGAAAATTCTTTAGCAAATATAAAAAGCCTGTGGTTCTCTGATATAGGTACTACCTTGCTCTTTCTGGCTCAACAGATTTTGTGGGTTTTTTCTGATGGTTTCTGGTAGATGTCTGTTTTGTCAGTAACACATTTCCTGTTTAAAATTGGTACAGCCATTAAATTATAAGCTCCAGAAGTATCTTAAAGTAGCTTCACCAAGGAGACAGCACAACCACTTCCTTCACAGGTAAAGATACAGTAGGTTGTTTTCCAACCACTAAAAATTTACTCTGTAGTACCAGTGTATGAAGAAATCCAAAAGCAGAGATTTTGTTTCAGAAGAGCATTATGCTCCTAAAAAGTAGTAGTAGTAATAATAACAATAATAATAATAATAGGATTGTTTTACAAGGTTTACAATCAGTAGCTGGTTGGCCTTCACTTAAGCTCTGTGATGGCATTTACATGTCAGTGTTAAAAATAACTGTGGAAAGTAATTTAAATAATGCAGAAAAATAAACCTACAAAAAGGTAAATTTCCTCTAATGGTGGCCTCAATGTTACATGAAGTATCTGAACCCAACATGGGCTTCATTCCAACTCTCTTTGTCAGTGGGACCTGAGTCTCTGTGTGCCTGTCTGAGACATCCCCTGTGTGCCTGTGCACATAAATCACTTCAATCTCCACAGCACTGGGCAGCTAAGTATGAGGTACCACATAAACCCCTTAGGCTCAGCTAACCAGGTGTCCCCCTCTAATCTTGCCTGTGTGGTGTGACCCATACAGAGCTCTGGGACTCATCCAAAGGCACACAGCCACGAAATAGAGGAAGGGTCCCCCAGAGAGATCTGCGGCTAATGCAGAAACCCCTGGAGTGCTGAGTGCAGACTTGATGTCATTCCTTTACCCTCAAGGACACTCTGATGTGTTTCAAGAAAGCCATAAATAGCATCCATATGAACAGTCCTCAGGGTTAGTCTCTCCAAAAATGAGCTAATAACACTCTAAGGCAAAGCTTTCTTCCCAAGAGGGTAGAAGGTGTACATATGCAGCCACTGAATCTTTCTATTCACTTATTTTCATTAGAAATTTCTTCTGGAGATTAGACCTTTTCAAAGAAACCTCAGAAAATGTCTCTATGTTCCCTCTGTGTATCTGATCTTTCAAGAAGACATGGTTGTTTAGTGATAGGTATTGTTTTATGTGTTTTAAAACCATATCTACATGCAGGTTTTCGCCTCATGAAAAAAAATAAAAGTCATTTGTACCAGTGCTAATATTACATTAAATACAGAGTATCTTCTTGATCACAGTAGCACATTGCAAGGAAATAGATGTGTGCAACACAATATCCTATTAGTTCAACTGGTCAGTACTAATAGGCTTTCAATTTATAAAAACCTCTTTTGTAATTATAAAAAAATTATTGTTAAACTGCTAATAGCCATGCTAACCCAGACACATTGTACCTCTCTGAGAATGAGATTGAAGAATAAATGGATAATGCATCTATCCTGACATTCCTTGAAATTGCACTGAAGAGCAAATTGATATTGCCTCCAACTAGATGCTTCTCCTTGTAAATTCCCTGGGAAGTTTCAGGTGCTGTACATAAGCAAGAGAAAAAAATACAAAATGATACTGAAGCATAAGACTGAATGTTACCTGAAAGAAATATTTAATATATTTTATTTGTTGTCACTGCATTTTTAATTTAATCGCAGCTGTTTCTTATAGAAGTGTTGCTACTACATCATCATTCAGCCTCCATTTATTTTCTGATATGACAGCCCTAAATGCATTTGTGTTGATGGCTTAATTGTTTCTTTCCCTGTGCAAATACAAGTGGGGTAACACCACAGGATGCCATGCTAGGTTATTTTAACTACAAGGATTACAACAATTTGTGACCAGCAAGCAGACACACTCAAAAACCTATTTTCATTGAAAAAGGAAAAGAATTACTTATGAGTGTGTTTGGGATAAAAACTAGAATGGAAGACAAAAGCACCAGCAAAGGATATTTAATACCAAATTGTTTCATGTTTAGTCAGAAAAGGTAGTAGTTTTGCCTTTTTTTTCCCAACAGATTTTTACTTTTTATGTTTTCCTTTCACAATAACCAGCAAATCCATAAACAGATAAAAAAATAAAGAGAAACAAAATTTCAGCAGGCAAAAAAGACGAAAAAGAAGGCACACTTTTAAAGACAAGAAAATCTGTAGAACAAAACTTTTCTTGTAAAGATCATTGAAATTAGAAAGGTTTAAAATGCAGGCATTTTTGTTCCACAGGTTAAATTTTATTCCTACATAATGACTTCATTTTGGGGGGGCTGTCCAGTGTCATATAAAGGCAAAAAGAAATGAATACTGGTTGTGTCTATTCAGAGGTGGCCCAGTGGGCTACTCTGGCTAAGTCAAGCTGTTTTGCCCAGTCTGTGGAAAATCAGAGATCCATAGAATGTGAATTTTTTCTTTTTTTGTTAGCAGACATTTAAGGGTTTTTAAACCATTTTTCCTTGGTTGTCTGTTGCTTGTAAATTCCTACACTAATATGGGGTGTAAGATACTAATCCACCTGTTACAGGACATCCTATATCCTCATTTGGCACCATAATATTTAACTGCACAAGTCATTGGGCATGGAGAATAAGGCAACAATTTTCTTCAGAATTTGCAAGGAGGGAAGAAATTATTTTCTTAATATGTCACAACTGCTAGCTGTGCTGAGGAAGTGGAGTTGTGCTACTGAGGCTGGGTTAGGTCCAGGTCCCCTAGATGCTTTACCTGTACATCTTCATTTGAAGCTAGTTTGAACTTGGCTGCCTATAATGAGCTACTTCCCACCCAGAGATTTTCATTTGCTGTAAAGTTAAAGAAAATTGTAATGGAGGCATTTTTTGTGCCTATTCTAATTAAAAATACTTGCAGCATTGTAGCACCACCTGCAGGAGGTCTTTTATTTTGCTAGGGTACTCAGTCTACCATGGGAGATCTTCTGTGGGAACATTATAACCCAAAACATTAGAAACCCAAAGACCTTACAGAGAAATTAAAATAAAACAAAAGAAGACACCCCCCCCAAAAAAAAACCCCACCACTGCACACATGGCAAAACCCTGAGGCATGTTGTTTCAGACAGATAATTTTTAGATCTTGATTTTTAATTTTTTTTTTACTGAGTTGCTGCAAGAAATTGCTTTTTAAATTGCTTTCTCGATTAATTGCTTAAATTGTAGAGCGTAATACTGCAAATTTTCAGGCTGATGTAGATGGAAAGATTAGAGGTGTGTTTAACACCTCAGGTGCACACCCTCTGACAAACAATGGAGATCCCTGAGGCCTGTGCTCTCCCGACAGTCCAAAGCCAGGGGGGACCTGCCTTACAAGGACAGGGGAAGATTTCCCAGGGAGACCTGCCGTACACGGACAGGGGAAGATTTCCCAGGGGGGACCTGCCTTACAAGGACAGGGGAAGATTTCCCATGCACAGGAAAGCTGCCCAAGGACTCGGGACCACATGGCTGAGCACCGGCCACATCTCAGGCTGCCCCGTGGGGATACTCCTTTCCATGCATGGTGGAGGCACATGATACCCTGGGACTATTGGACCAGCAACCCTTCCCCTGTGCAGCTGTGAGTTTTAATATCTGTCACAACAAATGCAAGAAACCTTCAGGATTGAGGGCAGGCCAGAAATGTAATAGAAATTCATCTGTATGCTCTTTTTGTTTTTTTTATTAAGTACAAGAGTATAATTCTGATATGTTTAAGAACTCGGACACCTGAGCACATCAGCTTAAGCTTTCCATCCCACCCCTGAATGTCAAGGCTACTGCTGTAGGTAATTTAGTCATGGCAGCCCAGCCACCATTAATAGGAACAGACGTCGACTCAAGGCTGAGCCGTGGAAACAAACACTGCATTTCCATTGGCTTTGCTAGCAGGACTGGACTGCCGGGGGGAAATCGTCGTCCTCAATGACAGGATCTGGGATGTCCGTGACTTTCACCACCCACATCCAGAAGGCTCCAGTACAGAAAGAACTGAAGCCCTGGAGGGAAGGACTGGAGCCTGGAGGGAAGCACTGCTTGCTGCCGTGTGCAATGGGTGCAGATGGGGGAAAACACCACTGCACAGCTCCAAGGCCCTGTCACTTCTGCAGCTTTCTGCATAGCACAGATATGAAGCAGTGTGCAAGCCTCCCCCAACAGCCAACCACAGCACGTTAGACAAGATATCAGCAAGACCAGCAGACCGTGGGAAATTAGTGGTAAAAAGGAGGAAGAGGGACCTGTGATTTGCAATAATTCGTCATGCTGTGCACACTTCTAGGGCATTTCATGCATGTGTGACTGAAGATACAAAAGCACACACATGTAAAGCAGCTTTGCTCCTCTGCATGTGAGCTCTTGTAAGCTGTCAAATCTTCAGTTTGCTGCTGATTTGACATTTTTTCATTGTGTTCCCCCTCCTTACCCAGGGCACAGGATGTGTGCAGAAGACCAGGATCAGCAACGGAAGGAGCAAATGTAAATTTATATCAGCTAAGACAGAAAGTCTCTGTGACACACTGCTGTTTGGAGCAGAGGAAAAATGCTGAGGGTAGAGAAGGGACAAGAGCCTGTCTTCCTCTTTGCCCAGAAATCCTGCAACCCCAGCCCTGCTGGTGGTGGAGTCCCATACCCCATCAGAGCAATGCTGGTCCTTTCTGGTCTGAGGAGCTGAAGAAAGGTTTCAAGGAGACAACAGTGCTGTCTGTGCCAATGTTGTGAGAGCAGCACCCCACGAGATTTTGCCTCCCCTCTGAGAATGTGACTAACAGCTGATGCTCTTTATGTGTTTGCTTTCTATTTCAGCTGATTTTTATTGTGTCACTCACAACAGCCTGTTTAGTAATGCCAGAAAATACACGAGCACATGCGGCTGGCATAGGGATTTTGCTTTTAAATCAGGTACTTTATTTTGTGAGAAAGCGAACTAACAAAATTATCTCTGTTTCCTGGCAGCAAATTGTGTGGGTGTTACTCTTACAAAGTGTCTCACATAAAGGAAGATGGGGTTAAAAAGGTAGATTTGCTTGCGAGTCTGTGACTTTCTTTATCATGATTTTCCTTGTTCCCTCTTTTCCATTCCCTCTGCCCTGGTTCACTCCTGCTCTCTCACTCTCTTATATTCTATGCACACATGTGTGCATATGTATACATATGTTTTACCTTTCCTTCCTTGATTTTTTCTGTTTGTTTGTCTGTTTGTTTGGCATGAAAGTCAATCCTCAGTACATTACTAAGTCCTGTCTCCTATCTGCTTGCCTGTTCCCTCCTTTAGGCGATTTGCTGCCAACTGGATTGTATCAGAGCAGTTGCTTTCCCCACAAGAGCAGGAGAAGGTGCAGATTAAAATAAAGATCAGCCAACCCTGTAGCACAACAAATTAGCTCAGGCCATCAAGCATAATGACCTCCTAGAGGCCAAAGGGGTCAGCTATTAGTTCAAAATAATGACCTTCAGCCCAGGCAGGAGGAAGTATATACACAGATGCCTGTCATTCTCTTGAGTCAGTTTTCTAAAGATCTACTTCACTCCACATTTTGTACAGTTAAAATGTTTAACACATTTAATGGGACCTGATGTGTTAGGTGTTTTTTTCTTTCAGGCTGACATGGGAGTTTGAAGTTAACCATGTGGAGGCTGCTAAAAGATCCAGGCACTGTGATTCCAATTAACAACATGAAAACACAGTTTGCCTAATTTTGAACCTACTTAAGCATCAAAGGTTCAAAAGTTCAGTGTAAATGTTCCTGGATTAGATTATTTCGGAGAGGAAGCGAGAGTAAAAATAAATAAATAAAGAATTTCCAAGACTATATCGTACAGACTGCATATCATATGAAATATGAACTGGTTAAGGAAGACATTGAAAGCCTAGACTGGGATTCCAGGGATGTAGATTAAATTCCCTGTCTCTGCTACAAACTTCCTGTGTGGCCTGGAGCAGACTGCATTAGTGGCTCTGTGTTTTAGCTTTTGACATGAGCATAGGGTGCAACTAATAAGTCCTTTCTCCTGCCCTTTGTCTCCTTTCTCTCCTTAGAGATGCCTTTTGAAGAAAGGTCGGCAGATCTTCTCTTAATAAGTACACATACAGAGACTAATACTCAATATAGGATTCACCTCTACTTTGAATACTGCCAAGGAAGAACTAGAAAAACTTATTGTTTTCAATAAGTGAAAATAGTAGTTTGGCTTTCAGGAAATTCTTGACTCTGTCACAAATTTCCTGTGTGACTTTCACCAAGTCATTTAATCTCTCTCTGATTCAGCTCCACAACCATAAAAGTACTGCTCAGTAATGTAGTGTGTGTCACATCTATTCATGGTTGTAAAGCATATGAAAATTACAAAAGGAGTCCCAAAATGCATCTAGATAGGCTTTCTTTGATGAATAAAAGCTGGAAAGCTCAGCATCTCTCCATAGCACAGGCAAGGTTTTGGGGAGGCTGTCTTGAAACTCCTAACCTGCAGTGTTCACCCCAACGAAGGAGGTGAAGGACTAGGGGACCACAGGCCCATCTTGAATTTCAAGCCCAATTACAATGTGAAACACACAAAGAACCCCAAGCATATTTATTTGTTTGAATTGGGGTGAAAAGAGGATTAGAGGGGAGGGAAAATTTACGAACTCAACCAGCTCTGTGAACCCCAACTGTCAGGAAAGAAAATTCACAAATCCTTGAACCCCATTGCTTTCTGTCATACCTTGCTCCAATATGGAGAAGCCTGGATTAGTTTATGACTGTTTGTGGTATGAGACCTACACAGTGTTTGTGGAAGTATGAAAGCCATTGCTGAGTATCATAAGAAGAATTAAATCACCAAACTGTTTTCACAGGAAGTTTAAAGGCCTGACGTAAATCTTCAAAGGGTAGATGGAAACTCTGTCCATAATCTGCCCTGTTGTGCTGAGGTCCTGTAGGCAACACATAAGGTGTAAATAACATTACCCAGTGCCAGGGGACTTTTGTAAAGCCTATGAGCAAAAAGAAGCTGATAAGGGCAAAACTGCATCGTTAGGCTAACGTTGGATTTTTCCTTTCATGAGCAGATATTGAATAAAAACGTTTTTCATTTAAAACTAATATTAGCCTTTTTTGGGTTGCATGAATGCAACTGTGAGCCCTCGTTTCCTGTGGAAGTCTTGTGAGCATGTGTTTAAGAGAAGGAAAAAGCTGCATAAGGGGAAGGTTGACGTGTGCACTGGTCTCTCTGCCTCTCAGTGATGCTAATTAAGCCTGCTCTCTGCTGGAGAGCTGAACTTCACCCAGTGAGCTTTCACCATCCATCACCTGCCAGCAGGACTGCAACAGCTGCACAGCAGGGCCAGGAGTCCCAACTGCTAAACACCCCATAGCACTTCTGGGAGCATAGCTGAGAGCTTCTGTGGGACTTTGTGGTTCCAATTCCTACTTGGGATATTTTTTTTTTCCTAAATGCTATAGTAGGGCATTGCAGAAAATTAGTTAATGGCTTACAAAATACAAACTAGGTATTTGGAAATGTTTTTAAAGCATGCAAGTGTTAAAAACAAACAGAAGTTCATTTATACACCAAGTAACTCGTTAGGATACAAGGTACGTTATGATTTCAAATTTAACAATGACAAAAGATGAAAGTATTCTTATTAGCGATCATTAATCAAGCACTGGTAAGAGAAAAACTGAATTTAAAAAATCATTGAGAAAACAAGACTCTCAGGCCAACACTGATGCCAGTTTTTTCTTGCCGGGATTGGGTTTTATATTAGAATTACAATATATAAGCCTCTGAAAATAGGGTTTACAATGGAAACACTGAAAGACTCTTAACTGGAGCATGCTACATGTGCCTTTATAAACATACCAGGCATGATGGTCTTGAGCCAAAAAAGTGCTTCTTGAAAAATGTATTAAAAATTAATTTATTCCTTATGCATGTCTAAGTTAAAACTTCTCGGCATGAGATTTATCCATTCCCTCAAGGCTCATCTCTATCCATTGCAGACAACAAAAATGTACTCTATATAAGATAAAGTGGAACAGCCCAAGCCCTTCCTGGGATAAGTGGAATGCTTTGCTAGTAGATAGCATACTCTGCACACTGTGTATGTACAAAACTCTACCCAGAATACAACTAGGAATCAGCTAACCTTGATGTAACCTGGTTTTACCTTCTCTTCCAGCTTCACAGTGCAGCACAGGCAGCCACACGTGCATGGGAGAACATAAGATGGACGTGTCACGGTGTGGAATTTAGGTGGGGCCATGGTGTGGTCACAGTCCTGCTGGCCCCCCGCCCAGCCCTATTGGCACATGTGGGAATCCAGCCCGGGCCAGCAGGGAAGGACATCCATCACAAAGGGATGGTGTGTGCCTACATGGCTGGGTGTGCTGTGCTCCTGTGCTCTCTCCTCTCTCCCCGTCTTGTTCCATCCCCTCTGTGTCGGCACAGCAAGGCATAAAAAAAGCTTCTTTCCCAATCAGGGTCCCCCTCCACCAGCCAGGGAGCACTGGGATTTGGCCGTAGTTGCCGCCACTTCTACAACTGAAACAGAAAGAGAGTGCAATTTGAAAATTGGATATGGTCTGCAAATGAAATCCGACATGCAAACAGCTAAGAATGTGGGTTATGCGTGATACCCAGCCCCACATCTGCACACAATTTGCACAATGGATTCCTGTCATTTTCCGGGGCTGAAACAAAACCCCAGTTCAGCAAGCTCCACAACTTTCAAGGTCTGAAATTTTTAGCAGAGTCTTGCAGTCTGGTTTCCCCTCAGATGGAAATGTTTCTCACTCTAACTCCCCAGCTTGTCTCTTCCAAATGCTGAGCCTGTTCTCAGCCCCAGTCACACATGGCTGAAGATAAGCCTGAGGCAACATCAAGAAGAGGCTGCAACGTTTCTTTAAGGAGCAACTATTAATATATTTCCTGTTAGACATGGAAAATAAGATTAGAGGTGATATTACGACAGAAGCTTTCTGTGAAATGAGGAATAAATGTCATTAATGCCCCCTAATGGGCAAAGTGGTCTCCCACTTGTATGAAGGCCTGTACCATGCCTATATTGGATTGTCATACATGATTGAAAGTGAAATGAGAGCCCTTCCCAACTAATGGGGGAAAAAAGTCTCATGCTGTAAATTCATTTACAATGGATTCATTTGCAAAGAGATTGAGCCAATCAAAGACTGAGAAATTGAGCTCAAATTGATTTTATTACGTGAAGACTGAGATCATATTATAGATAGCTGCAACGTATACAGCAAGTAAAAAGTAGACAAAGCCAATGAAAGAAAATCCTCCCTCACCCTGAAAGTATTTACACTTTACTTCTTTTTACCAGTTGAAGATGCAAGATAGTGCAACACAACTGGTCTCTCTTAACAGTGGTATCCCTTAAAGTAGTTTTCTCCATTTGTTGTTTACTAAACAGTGACATCTATTGGGGATTAGTATTTCAAAAACTTGGAAAACAGGAGTTTGTTCAAATTTGACTGATGAAACCATTTGAAATTACCCATTACAGGGCACAATTCTGAATTAGAAGAGAGATGGATGAGATGAACTTGCAGATCTGATCTGTCTCTAGGGCTAGACCATGTTATTAGGAGACACACTGAAGTTGTTGATGGGGAGGTATGGTGGTGTGAAATTTCTCCCTGGGTTTAAACAAAATACCGGCATTTTCCAGTGGGTATTTTCCCTGGCCCTCCAGCAGAGTGTATGTGGCAGCAAAACTTTCCCGATCCTTCTAAAAATGTAGTATAGATACAGGTTTTCCATCATGGGGCAGCTTCAAAAGCCAGGGGTCCAGGTAAGGCACTGTGGCTCCTGTTGCTCCCCAGGCAGTAGTCTTCCCCTTGCCAGGGGGAGGTGAAATATCCTGTCTTTCCATCCACATAAAGTGCCCCTTCTCTCTAGCGCTGTCAGAATGAAGCTCTGACAAATCTCACAACATTTAGTGTGCAGTGTTATGAGAAATGGAGTACATAACAGCAAAATCAGCATTGTTGTTCCATTGCTGCGAGGAAATTGGGCCACTCTTCTCCAGCCCCCTGGAGCCATCTCTGCCCCAGACTGAGACAGCGCATTCCTCAACCTCTCCTCACAGGGAACTTCTCCAGCCCTGACCAGCCTGGGAGCCTCTCACAGAACGTACACCAGCTTGTCCATGTTTGGTGTTGAGGAAGCCCCAAAAACCAGACACTGTATCAGGCCACGGTCTCATGAGTGCAGAGTAGAGGGGGTTAATCCAATCCCTAGATGCATGGATGGACCATGTCTGGTGTCTGCCAGCTCCTGAATGGCTCATGATGCCCCAGGGCACCAGAAACTCCCACAGAGCTTCTCCCCAGCCCTGCCACCCCCAGCCTCCACCCTTGCAGGGTTTTTCCTTCAGAGGTTCAGGAGTTTGCATTGATCCTCCTTGAATTTCACAAGATTGCTGTTGGCTCACCCCTCCAGCCTGGCTGGGCCCTGAGGTGGAGAGCTGTGTTGTTGTTGCTCCTGAAATGATTTTGCTAATCTTGTACATGTCTTGGAATCCCTTCAGCACATTTCTGAAGGCAGATCCAGAGCCAGATGATTTTCTGAAGTGAAGCTGGCAAGCAGTGGCTGAGAGGCAAGCCAGGCCATTTCCCACAAAAGTTCAGTGGCTGTGCTTTTGATTTATATTGTTATTTTGTAAATGGCACATTTTAAAATTGAAAAAATAAACACCAAGTTAAAGCTATGTAGCCTAACACATGCTTAGAAGAAAAGAGAAATGAATGCTTAGAACCTGCTGAACTTAATTTCTGTGGTATGGCCTCAAATTCAGATTGACTTGGAGTTCTTCAAAAGAAAATAGAAATTCATTGCAATGAAATTTTTCTAATGAAAATATATTGGTTTTCTGTAATGACATCCAGAATGGACTTTCTAGTGTGAACCAAAACAAAGGAGCAGCACCTCTGAATAGTCCCTGCCTAGGGCCCACTTTTGGGGGAGCAGAGACTGAGACCCATAATCCTGTTATGCTCGGCTCCAAACAAGGAACTCCTACCACCCAGTCGGTCCCTAACAGATTGCTCTGCTCCATTTCCAAAACAGTTTTTGGAAGACTTTGATTTTATTTCAACAGAGAATAAAAATAAGTTTCCAAACCTCAACATTTTTTGTTAAACAAAATTTTCCCAGCCAAACCTACCATATATTATTGCCGTTACAAATCCCCCAAGAGCTTCCAGAATAATCAGAAAGGAGTGTTGCATCCAGAAAAATCCCAAATCAAAACCAAAGTGTAGAAAGAGGAGATAAGGCACGTCATGAGGTCACTGGTTGTGGCCACCCCATACCAGCAGAGTCATAGAGGGAAGGAGATTGTTGCCATCGTGTAAGTGCCCACAGCAGTAATCCAGCCTGGACTGCTAAGGGGAAAGCAGCACCGAGTTGTGCAACCTCCCACACGCTGTTCCCCACACAGGCACTGCTCCCTGTGCACACAGCCATCTGTCTCCACATCCCCCTTTGCCTGCCTTGGCAGCAACCTCCTTCTCCACATTTCCCCACCACAAACATAGCAGCCCTCCTCAAACCTCCCTGCAGCAGGAGCTGCCGCTGCCAGTACTGTCCTTCTGATGACTTGCCAGGAGGAGCACAGGACAGGTAAGCAGGGAAGAGCAATGCTTTCGTATGGGAAGGAGGAGAGGGTGTAGATGTGAGCATGGACAGCCCAGCTCTGCTCATCTGGGAGGAGAGAAGGGACACATGGTCTGTCATGAAGTACAAAGGAAATGGGCTCATTCTCTGTACTACTCTCCTTCCTTAACCTCCCAGGGATGACCAGGCACATTGCACTGCCCGTTGTTGACTTACCAAAGGTCAGAACTATGCTATGCCTGGCATTAAAGGTGACATATGTCACCTAGATCCTTTCTCAAAGTACCTTCAAGATATTTGGGTGTCACTGACAGGGTGATGGTGGGAGCAGGAACTCTGGGTCTACACAGACACTCACACATGTGGGTGTTTGGCTGTCAGAACATCACTCCCTCTCTGCTTTGCAGCAGCTTGAGCTGTTCATGAACAATATTGTTCATGAACAATAGCTCCTAGCTCGGGTTCATGAACTTCAGTGTTGATCCTGAGGCTGCTGAGCTGGGCTCCAATCAATGTGTGGTGTTTAGTCCGCTTCTGCCTTAATTATCCATCTGCAATATGGGGTAAATACAAATATTTCCCTGTTTTCCAGGATAAACACATTGCAAGATTGTGAAGGTCTGGATGAGGACCAGAAGATAAAAGTTCCTCTTTTCCTATTAAAATGGGTGGAGTTTTTATGGGAAGTGAGACAAATCCTTTACTTTCTGTAGAAGAATAATAGTTTCAGGCCAGAGAAAAAAATAAAAGAGACCTCTGGTAGGAAGCTGTACCTTTTTGTCAAAGGTTTCCACTATAAGACATAATAGTTTCGTATTTTTCCTTAGAATCGCCTTTCACAAATAAAAGATAAGATCTTTGTTGAATGTTCAGCACCAAACAGCAGATAATGAAGAGGTGATTTCTCATGTCCTGATGACAGTGAGAAAACAATGCCTTTGTGGAAGAAAAAAAAGCACTAAAAGGGCAGTTTCTCAGCTAGTTGATCTTCCTGCTCCTATCTGAATAACGTTTTTCTGGCTCTGCAACCCTTTTCCCTCTACCTCTTCCCTCAGACCTCTCTCTGCTCTGCGTTGAAGCTTTTCCTCCAGTCAGGTATCCAGGAACACATAGGTCAGGGACAGGGCATGCACTTCCTCAGCCTCTTGTCTCAGAGATAAAAATGAAAAGAACAAAAACACTAACCAATCCAGACCTCCTCTGTATTTATAGCAGCTGACCTCGAAGCTCCTGGGATTTCTTTGCCTCTTAAGAGACTGCTTAGGGATATAAGCAGCTCTGGGAAGAGATCCCTGTGGAAATTTTAATTACTCCTACACGGGTCTGGGTCTTTGTTTCAACATCCCCAAATACAAAAGGGAAACAACCAGCAAAGCAGAGGTGTGAAGAGGGTACAGATCTCATCTGCTCCCCACAACACCTCTCCCTGGCACAAGTTCTGCCAATATTAGAGCACCAGGCTTTCCTCAGGATTTTCTCAGCAGGTTTCCACAAACCCCATGTGCTTGGCCCAGCTTGTGATAAAGTTGCCAGCTATGCAAACACATGCTCTGCATGGTGTTTTAATAATTTGCAAAAAGAAAGGATTAATGCAGAACCTCCTGATCTGACTCACAGTTTTACCCCAGGAAAGAAAATGGGTGGTTCTCCACAAAGATCTGTGAAGGCAACTGTGCTCAGTAACCCAAGCTGTGATTACAAGCATTCAGCCAGCAGATACTTGTGACTATTTTCCCACTGTAGCAGAAAAATAAAGGCTTTTTAGTTTAGTCAGCTATTCCTCTGCTCAGTAAGACTTTAGGCTCCCTCCTAAGCCTGTTCCTCATCTCTCTTTGAGTTTACTTTCTCTTCCAACATCTTGGGCATCATGAAGCACCCCAGTGCTTGAAGGTTGAATATGAACGACCAGAATTCCATACACATTACACCCCCTGTCTCACAGGGCAATTGGTAGTTTTGTTTTTCTTTAATTTGAAAAGCATTTATCTAATTGTATCATTACTTTTGTTTATATGATATTTGAAACCTCCCATTATTAATATTGCCCAACACATCAGTATAATAGTGCTTCTATTTGCTTGTTTCTATGCCAAATTTTCATGTTCTCACGCAAAGCGCTTTCCTCTGGCTGATTATGTTTTTCAGTGTGTGCTTTTTTCAAAATCAGCCCAAATCCCATTTCTTGGAACAAAGAAAAAAAGGTTTGTTATTTCCCGTATTAAAATGTTATTTTCTGATACCTCTACAGTATGCAATGTCTTTCTATCTCCTAGCAGGGACTGGAAATTTTCTGGCATCATAGCATTAGGATTAATGCAAACCTTTTGCCAGTTAAAGGATAAATATCTGTTATAGGCCCAATTTCAGGAAAAAAAAAAGCATTTATTAAGGATAAGGATTAAGGATATCTATGCAAACATAAAATGTTAGTGCTTTATTTTCAAGCCTTATTGATAATCTTTTCAGTATATTATTTATATGTGCTATTTTATTAAAAGTACTTTGAAAACTTATTTTTTAAATCATCTTCTACACCTTACTGAGTAGCTTCTTTAGCGTTTTAAAATTCACAAACTTATGCATACACACACACAAAAAAAAGAGCTATAACTACAACATTGATTAACAATAAACTCATAAATTAAATTTTATGGGCTTGAGTAGCACACATAGTTATTACAATCAACATGAAGAGATTTTTTAAAATAACTTATAAAATAGGAACAGTTGCAATGTGTATTGTTTCCTGTAATGAAAACGACTATTATTTGCCACTTCAACCAAACTGCTGTTTGAATGAGATATTAAAAATAGTGCCTTTTCTTTTCCAGGCTCTGAAGCCACCCAGGTGGGAGGGCAAAGAAAAGAAGTGTTCAAAAACAAAATGTGCCAGATCTTGATATTGATCCTAGCAGTGTAAGTCTGGAGTAAATCTACTCACTGTCTTCATGGGTATTCTGGAACAATATAAAGCAATGTGGTTTGGTCCATTGATAATAACAGGACACAGAAGAAAATAACGTAAAAAAATGAAATGGAAAGAAGACTGGCTGTGCCACAGTGGTCACTTGTTTCTGGGCTCCTAGGGCAGAAAGAAGTATCAGCCTTTTGAGTCTTGCAGGTGGTGCATGTTTTACTTCAGCAAAATGAGCGAAGTACAGTCTGCTGTAATCAGGTTTGACCGTTCCTGCATTCCATCACACCAACTCCACACATCACACCTTGCAGTCTTTTTTACAGCAGAAGTACCAGGATAGTCAGTTACCTGCAGCATCTGCAGCCCCTTGCCACTGGCTGAACACACCAGGAGAGAAGCTGATCCCCAGTTGTTCCATAAAAGACCATGCATTTTTCCACTTCTCCTTTCACCTCATGTTTTGGGTGCCTTCCTTTTTATGTCCTTGTGGCATGGTCCACACAAGCTGCTGATACTGCCAATGTGGTGTATAACAAGGTGACTGCATACAGAAATATGAGTTTATATCACACTGCTTTTCTCTTTGTGTGTGTTGAGTCTCATTTCTTATATGTTTGTGCAAAGGAGCTAATAAAATCAGAGGGGAGGTCTTGGGATGTTCATCGTGTGCAATAAAATGTTTTGTTTCAGTATGAAACAGCTGTATAAGGATTATAAAAATGTGATTTGCCAAAAACATTTCAAATATTTGAAAGAGGACTTGGTGTCATTTTCCTTGTAAAAATAACCCGTTCCTTCTGTGTTGACTAATGTGATGTACATAAAGTGTTTTGGCAGCCATACAGATCGAGGTGTTTCAGCTGTTGTTCATATAGACATATTCTACATGTTCATCTTCTAGAGATGTACAGATGTGATGCACATTAAAAATGTAGCACTACAAACTTTTGTAGCATTTATAGATACTTTAAGAGTTGAAGAGCAAAATATTGGCATTCAGCTGGCATCATAGTGTTTTCGTTGGGGGAGGAATTGTGTTCCTAAAGCCAGGATCAAGACCTCAGGACCAGTCCTGTGCTAAACGCTGCAGGTGGAGCCCAGGGGAGCGTGAGGAAGCTGCAGAGCACTGCACAGAGAAGATGCAAGAGAAGTGCACTGTTAATAAAGCTACTAAGCAATGTTGCCAGGGCTCCATGTTGGATTCCTACTTTATTTCAGGGTTCCCGTGGGGTCCTACATGCCCCTGGTTGCCAAAACACCCTGGAGGTATTGCCTGAAACCGGATTCCTCTGTGCCTGCCACACCTCTGCTGAGCACAAGTGTATAACCTCCATGAAATGGGGCCATCCAGACCTGAGGATGCCTTTGCAGGAGCAGCAGAATGCTGAAGCCTAGAGCAAATCTACTGTGCCAGCTACAGGGCAAGAGCCACTGTCTACTCACTTGCTGACAATGTTTGTAAGGGATTGCAGAAATCCTGGCAGTAGAGCTGATCCAACTGCTTGATGCGCAGAGAAATGGACTCACACACAGCAAACCACATGCACAGCGCTCTTCTCCTTATGGAAATGCATCCTCTGAGCCTGCCCATTCTGCTATCCATACACTGCAGAGCTGGATTTGTTAGAGTCAATGTACATGAGCTGGAAAACTCATCTGCTCATGTGCTGGAAGTCTGACACATCCAGAATATGAACAGGCTAACAGCACACATGGTCTGCATTGCACACAGCCATTTTCTGTCTAGTATTTCAGAGAAAAAAATAGGAGCCCTAAGCCAGTTTATCATATAATTGGAGACACCTCAGCTGTGTTCACCTAGCACTCCCTTTGAGAATCAGGGCTCACTAAGCCCTGTGTGTATCACTGTGTGCTTGTTAAGTGTTCAGTGTTACTCCAAGACAAAAAAATGCTCCTTACAGTTAAAAAAAAAAAAAAAGGGGGGGAAGAAAAAAACCAAAAAACCACCACAACCCTCAAAGAAAGGCAAGTCTTACCAGAAACCTAGAAATAATTGATTCATACTCTTTAATAAGTAAAAGCATCCATCTGAGCATCCAGGCAAAGGAGGGATACTGTTTGGAGCATCTTACATTGAGGCTTAAAATACTGAAAAGGAAATTTATTTTGAGGGGAAAGGTAGGAATGTGAATCACAGGAAAGTCACAGGACTGTACGACAAGAGGGTCCCAGTAGGTGGATCTTGCATCAGCTCATTTTTTATTTTATGAAATAGAATCCTGAGTAGTAAAATTCCACAGGTCTTAATTTGTCATCACTGAACAGAGGCATGAACCTTCAGACTGTCAATGCATATGTGAATCAATACATAGCTTTGGATGCCCTACTGTCTTAGAGCTTTTTGTTATGCTGTAGTTTGAGTGGGAAGGGGAAGGCTGCACTACAAAAACAAACCGTCTTACATATTGAAGACAGATTGTTTTGGTTTATTACATAAAAACGGCTGGAAAGAGAGAGAACTGAGGTCAGCATACGCACCCCTTGTGCTGTGACACAAACACTGCCATTTCTTAAGTTGTGAGAGTAATGGATATGCATAATGCAAAGCTTGCTACTGCAAAATGTTCTACAATTTCACCTCTCGTGGGTGAAAACACAAGCCCCAAGCTGAAGATGCCAATCATCCTTAAAGATGCACTTTGAATCATGCAGAGCTGAGCCTGAAAACACGTATACTGCAACGTGCTCCAGGCATGTCTTTAGGGATATGAAAAGTTCACTTTATTGTTTATAGATTATGCTGATAGTGGGGCAATAAAACTCTGCCCCAAACAGGGGAAGAGCAGGTCTAGCCTATGCTTCATTTCAGGTGTTAAACACATATCAGAAAATAGTGAATTCAAAGTTTCCATTCTGAAACATCAAATGACTTCACAAAATGAAGAAAAGCATTTCTAAGTACGCAAAGGTAAGCAAACAGATATAGATATTTTTGATTTGTAACGGCAGAAACACAAAACTTTTTACCTTGAAGACTGAATTTGTCCCCATTGAAAGAAGTGGGAAATAACAGAATATCCTCTAAGTTGTGCAAATATATAAACAGCTCTGCAATTTTAAGATGCAAACATGCAGAGACCAGTAATCTGCATATATCAATATTTTGATAGTAAACATATACAAGTCTTTGCACCTGCCCACAACCTGTTATTTTTAGTTTGAATTTACACTAAATAAGGCAACCTTCTTCTAATTCTCTAGCTTAATTTCTCAACGCGGACAGCTTCCACTTAGGACACATAAATACCTTGTCTGTATTGCTTTCAAGGACAAGTAGAAAGAAACCTGTATTTTCATGAAAATTAGGAAGGCTGATGTTTCTAGGGATTAGAATTATATTTACTCTATGAATACTAGCTGTTACATAGGCCTCCAGATATTTTGCCTGACAGTAGGGCAGCAAGAATGCGGGGTCAAATGCAATTAGACTGGAAGTAATGTTGGAGTAAAACTCAAATCTGTAATAGGAGGAGAAGCTGACAGCAAAAGCCCATTTTCTCCCTTGTCATTGAGGTCATGGATTGTACAACAGAATGCACTTACTGCACTATGTCTCTCCATCACTGTAGCTAAGCAAAAACAAATCAAAAATATATTTCTTATTTAACATCCAGCTACAGCTCAGATGTCAGCTTCTAGACTCCCTTCAAACCCTAACGTTCACACAAAGCTGTAATTCAAATACAAGAATATTTTTCATTTCTGTTTCTTTTTTTATCCACTCAAGACCAAAATACCTTATGACATTTTCTGTGAGCTTCCAATAAGTTGTGCCACAAAACAGAGAAAAGGAAAATAAAATCCTTATTATTTTAGTATTTCAGTGCTGTTTGTAAGGAGCTGGTACATTTTTCAATCACTGGTTGCTCTCTTGAATCGTCATTGAGAAGAGAAAACTAACATGCCCCTCGAAAAATCCTTGTTGAAACCCTCTGGAATAAAAACCAAACTCTATTTACCTGAAGTAAGGATTTAAAAGGGCTCAAAAGGTGGGTTTCTTGCTATTCCTTCGGTAATCAACAAGCAAAATATTTGATATTTGGCAAAAATAATACCTGTTAATGAAAGCTTATTTCAAAGGGCTATTTAATTTCATTTGATAAATCTCTTATGCAGAATAACAACCCTTTCATACTACATTTGTTAACATATTGCATGTCAGCAAAAACACATCCCTACTGATTACCAGGATTATTTTGACAGGTACTAATATTTGGGATTTAATTGTTTAGTTGGCATTTGCTTAATTATGCCTTAACCTTTTTCTATACTGAGAAGTGCTGAACACTTGCACATAGTACTGAAGTAATCTATAAAAAAGCAAAAAAAGAGAAGGGTTAGACAAACTTTAGCAGTTCTCAACGATGGTGGTGGTGTTTCACAAGGATATTTAGAGTGGTCATTAGCTTGTGCAAATAGGTTTCCCATAGTGGATGAAAAATTAAGTAAAATTGAAATCATTGTCACTTGGCCTTCATATCATGTGTGAAGGTCCATGCATTTATGCTCCAGCAGCTTCCAACCTCAGGTCTGCAATCCCAGTGATGCTACTGGCATTTACCAGTTGTGTTCTCAGGGCTGAAGAAGCAGCAAGTGAGGTGTTACTCACTTGAAAAGGGGATAGATATTTGGGTCCAGAACTCTCAGTCTAATCTCGCTAGTGTTTTAAAAATGTATTCCATAGTGCAAAGTATTCATGTGTAGAGGGGACAGCAGACAGCTCAGCTGGAAAACCCTTGCTAGACCCCAGTAGAAAAACAGATAGAGAAATGTCTCCACCGGGAAGGAGGCAAAGAAACCAGGAACAAGACCACTGACATACTGCTTCCTTCAAAGAAACTGCAAAGCCTTTATTGTCCAGAAGGCAAAACCCAGGAACTGCTGTCCCCAGCCAAGGTACCAAATGAGGCCCTTTGCCTGGTGGCTGCTGCAATGCGGGGACAGACCCTCTATGCTCCTTCCCAGAAAGGACACCAAGCTTGTTGTCACAGCATTCCTCTTCCTGGAGCCAAAGACTACTAAACAGCTCTACTCCGTAACAAAGTACAGAAATATTCAAACAGATGGGAAGATGAACTTACTTAGCACTTCACACAGAAATATGTCTGCATTGTAGACTCCAAAGAGGTACCACCAAGAAAGAGGGATCCAAAAGTAAAAAACTGAGGGTTTTTGTGGTATCCTGTCATCACCAGCAGACGCTCCATTCGTGACAGGGGGTATCAGAAAAGTCCATCTCCTATGCAACTTTTCGGGTGTCTAATAGTGCACAAACTGATGTTATAGCCTTTCCTTCAGCTACGTTATTTACAGAGGATTTTATAAGCTTTCCCTCTGCTGTTTTACTTCCTCGTTCCATAAAACTGATGGGAACATAGATAGGTCCACCCTTTAGTTAGCTTGGCTTAAAACTGGCCAGCAGATTCAGAAATAAATGACAAGACAAACCTAGCAGCAGTGTGTTGTCATACATACCTTCTTCCTAATGGTAATTGGGTGAAAGACTAGGTGAGTCCAGTTCAAATTACAGAAGTTATTAGGAATTTATAGTTAAATGTCAACTTAACTTATGGTCTGACTTCAGGATAGAGTTTAGGGAGGAGGTGCAAGAGCACAATTTGATTCAAACTCATATTTCCATACCAAATACTTTTTTAATTGCTGTGAAGTTTAACCCTACCTCTAAATTTTTGATGTTTATTGAGATGGTTTTTTGGAGATTCCTACAAAAAGTGAAACATCGTGATTACTAATATGTGTGTAACTTCTAATTAATATGGGGCTTAAGCTAGCTGAATATATAATCAATTATTTTACTATTTCCTGGTACAAAAAAAGCCTTCACTAATATTATTTAGGGAAGCCATATTATCCCAGACTGATTTCTGTTAAATTAATGGTTCCCCATGGAAACTGAAAACCCAAAGAGCTTTTTATTTTTTTTGCCTTTGTGTCAAGAAAGTCTCAAATTTATTCAGACTTAATGGGTGCACATTTTGTGGAAATAAATATACGGTTTGAACACCACTTCCAAATTTCATGGAAAATAGTCTGAACTAGAAATGCTTGTGAAGGCTAAGGTGTATCATTCCATTGCACTGAAACTTCTGGCTCGGGATACCAGTTACTCTACCGTAGCTCCATGGAGACATTTGCTCTATGTTGGTGTAAAACTGGCTCAACAACTGGATTAATCACTCTCAGTGCTTCTGCTTCTCATGCTGACTTGCTTTATTAATTGGTTCCTCTCTTGAAGTTTCTGAGGCATTTTCATTTTGCTGTAATTCCTTTTCTATCTTACACCACCTTCTTTTAACCACCTGTAAGTGATTGGCTGCAGGATGACCTAAGGTTTAGTTCAAATTGAACTATTGCTTTGTTTGCAGTAGAGAACAGCAAATTAAATTAACCTCTGAGACAAAATGAACATTTGGCATAAAACTCCCTCTGAAAGTTTAATGAATCTCAGGAATCCTCCGAAGTGAATGAATGAGGCTATACTTAACCAATATAAAATACTGCAGTCCTAATATAATCCCCCTGATTTCAGTGAGTCTTATATTTTCACAGTGCTAGATTAGACTTATACCATAATAAATATTACAAAACAAATGTAACCTAACAGACAGTTCAGTCACTTATTATTGTTTGTGCTGACTGTGGTGCCAGATGAGACCCCAGCCTACACCCAAGCACTGCACTGAAAAATTGGTTGTGAATTTCCTGAAACTTTCCAGAATGTGAAACACTGTCTGCACCCAGACCCAAGTAGTGCCAAAGCCAGCACCCTCTGGAGAAGTAAACACTGGGATGGGAGGATACCACCATCTTTCCTTTGTACTCCTTGCTAGGCATATCCCAGTAACACAGGATTTTGAACAGATTTTATTCTCTCTCTGTTCCGAGCTTTTTAAAAAATATATTTATTGGTTGATTTATTTTTGTGGAATAAGAGCAGCCAAATCTCAGCTCATGTGAAAAAGTGCTTAACAGCAATTAGCAATGGTGATAAGGGATTGGGGGATACTCACACCTGGGTCACTTCTAAGGAAGAGGGGCAGGAAGGGCTGGAAACAGTGCTAGATCCACAATTGCCATTTATGATATACTGACTCAGACATTGGTCCTTCAAGGATATCCCTTAGGTCCAGAATTATAAACCTATGCCAGTACAGGTTTACCTGATATTCTTCAAAGTTTCTTCTCTAGTACTTGTAGTCAGTGTTGTTTTAAGGGATGCAGGGTGAAGGGGATTTCCATGGCTGTCTGGAAGAGTCTGACACCACCCAGCAAACACTCCCACGCTGCAGCTGGGGTATCACTTTTCGTGCCTTTATGCCTCTCAGTCTCAGGTGGTTGTGTAGGGAGGGGGAATCAGCAGCCAGTGAGGTCAGCTTCTTGTGGAGAGGTTATGAATGTTATTTAGCCCCTAAAAGATAAAACAGAAAAGCACTTTCTCAATATTGAATGGCAAGAGAATCCATGTGGGACTAGGATCAGTAATACAGAGCTGAGGATAAAGAATCTGAAATTAGGTTAGTGTGGAGTTAACCCATTAAACTGAAATTTAAACTACCTAAATGGACAGATCTGTGCCCCCCATCTCTGTGCCGTCTTCTATTATCAACTCAGAAATAAGATACACAAGCTAGTAGCCTCTGTTTTATTATTCTCAATAGGGTGAGAGGAAAATGGAGTAAAATTATGAGTAACTGTTTTTTACCATGTTATTTTTATTCTGCCCTTTGCAGAGCATATGTGAGAGGGAATATGAAAACACCAGAGGAAGTTTGTGGTTTACTGCAGATTACAGAGACTGAAAAAGAAAAACAAAAACCAGTAAATTAACCTTTTTATTCATTTAATATTGCAATAGCTGCAATGACTGGTGAGAAATTTTACCTCTAAACATTTTTATGTGTAAGCATTTGGAAATCTCCCTGAAAATTACAGTTAACTTGCAGAGCACAGTATTTCTGCAAGCTGTTTGTTTTCTTGAATAACTAAAATGCATCTTCTTAAAAAGATTTCTCCTAACACAAGTTTAATTATCAGTAAGGAATATACATCACAAACAGACAAGAGCAACAACAAAAAAATCAGAAACAATGCCTTCCCTCTGCAAACAACATAACTGAAAGGAAAACAACACTGCTTCTTCCTCACCACAATTCAGTAACATGATATTTGTACATGAATGAATCAAAACAACAGCATTACTTCATATGGTTTTGAATGGCACAGACCTGAGAAGGCTGATTCCAGGTGAGTTAGAAATTGTATTCCTACATTTCTGCATTTGCTCAGGATGTCTGGGCAAAGCCAGCACTGCTATTGCAAGTTGGAGTCTTTCTTTTCAATCAAAGTAAAAACATAACTTCCTTTTGTCAGACTGGCATTATTTCTTTTTGTTTTTCTTTTCATTTAAAGAATGAAGACTTCATGAATAAACTTCTAGCTAGATTAAAGAATTTATTTGTGTCACCTCCTTAAAACTTTGTAAGAGTTAAGGTTAACTTTTCTAACTCTTTTTTTGCCTCTGTGCAAGGAACTAAGAAAAAATTCCTGCTTACAGTTACAGCAGGGGTAGAGATCAAAGCATATTTGAAACCAGGAGGAAACCAGGAGAAGTAAAGGGAGATAAGATCTGCTCCACAGCTTATAGCACCAGCCTTTGCCAGGAGTTCTCCAGGTCTCAGCACTTCAGGAAATTCCCTGGCAGCACACCTATGTAAATAGCTGTGTTTCTTCCATCTCCTGAGTCAGGTCACTTGAAAAATCCTACAGTTTCCCATTAGGACCAATCTCTCCTTTGTGTTACCATTCCCAGTTAGGGTTGCTGGAGGGGGTAAGTAGTTGTGTCTCCTGATGTGCAGGCCCCTCTTGCATCTTTGCAGCTACGCAGGATGCACAAAAACACGGCACAACAAGCACAGTGTGAATAGATAATACTTGGATAGTGAAGTTAACCATGCGTAAACTAGTCTGGTCCTTCTTTTTCACTTTTTCTTTTTTTTAAATTTATGTTTATTGAGCTTCATCTGTTTTACTGCTAATTTGACTATTGGAGTTCAGATTTGTGCTTAGTAGCTACATGTCAACCCCTTTGGTGCAGGAGCAAAGGTCTGGTATAAAGACTGCAAGAATGGTGAAAATGTTCACACTGACACTTTTAGGACTTCTTATATCTTTCAAATGGTTATCTGTGGCTGATAAATGTAAAACTGTTTACTAATCACTGCAAAGTGCAGGTTCTGGTCATTCATTGTGTTGTTATTTAAAACAGAGAAAAAGATGAACTACTAACATTTTTTGTAACAAATTACACCAAGCTGGAAGTTGGAGGAAAATTGTTTGGGCGGTGTTGTGGATGTGAGGGATTTAACCTAAGCCTCGGTTCTTCTGAACACCTGATTGTTAATGTAGGTATCTCAAAACTAAAAATTCTTTGACAAAGATAAAAGCAAATGTTGATTCATGCCATCAGTATGGACTAGAATATCAAAATACCTTCTGATATAGAGGATAACCAAGATAAGTCACTTCATGTCCTTTCTTTTACTCTTCCCTACCTACCTGATATATTAAATGAGAAATGAATTCATGGAAACCATGAAATCCTGGGCATCCTGCAGAGCAAAGAAGTTCTCTATGAAGAAGTAAAAACAACCACAACTTTAAGTTTTGCAGCCAAAGCAAGAGTCATCAAACAGAAAAAATTGTGGCTTGATTTTTTTTTTCCTGAAGAAATGGTGGATTTGTTATTTCTGTCTTTGTTGAGGTATTTTATGCAGCTTACCTGAGTATTTTGACATCTTGCAAATATTTACAAATAGAAATAGTTATAATGCCTAGATGATGGTGATGATGATGATGATGATGATGATGATGATTTATTCCATGTGGCTCAGATTAGTCTGCTAGTGAATTGGTTTTCAAGATCAACAAGAAAGGTCTTACCTGGATTTCTCATATCTAAAGCCAGGCAAGTGACCCACCACACCCAACCACATTTTTTTTAGTGTCTCTACCTCTTTACTTTGGACATTCATTGCCAGAAATTCCTCTTCATGAATATACACAAGCTGGCTCAAACTAGCTACTTCTTGTCTTTTCACCTAAGTTTATGAAGTTTTGAAGCTGTCCAGGTTAAACAGGTAAGAAAAGTAAGTGTAATTTATATTGTCTGGATTCACATTTTCAAAGCTTGAAATAAACAAATATTATCTTTTCACTGCCTTCTGAATGATTTCTAATATTGCTTGCAGTCTTCCATTTTATTACAAGTTGTACGTGATTTGCTAGGTTTCTGGGGAAGTATACAAAGTGTAATAGAACCCAGTATCACAGCGTAAAACAAGAGCTAAATGACCTAATTTCTTTTATTAGAGATTGACTTGGGACAGTTCAATGTTGTCAATCTATTTTCAGGTAATTCTCTTTTGGAGAAAATGCAGCTGCTTGAGTCAACTGGCAGACTGCTGAGATTTTGGTAGTGTAATCCAGCCAAGAATTATCTATGCTCGTTAAGATCTTCACTGCCAATGAAAACAGGATTAGGCTTTGGACCCACAATCCAAAATAAAAATACCAAACTAGCTGCCAGTGTGCTTGGATCAGCCAAACATCCCTTCTCAACCCTTTCTTGCTTACCTCATCTCAGAAAAGCAATTTTGGTTTCACTTTGCACCAGGCAACTTCTTGGCTGCTGTTCACAACAGTTTTCTGTTTCCTTAGAAAGGATGTAATCCCCTGAGATACACAGCAGTTTGTGACACCCTCTTTCCTGAACACAAGCACTGCAATGTGCAAGAGGTTTTTATCAGTGATCTGTACATTGGTAACATATTAAAAATAAAAACATGGTGGGAATTGAGCATGACACTGTAGGTGCATAAGCATGCCTTTCTTTTTTTAACTATTACTCTATGGGCTTCAGGAGGATATTAATGTGAAAAGGTTAATCATGTAGGTTATGTGTCTTAAGATGAGCTAGAGCTCCAGATAAAGATGTGTAGGTCTAGTAACAGAATGGAGCCACATCAGTCTATGCTGCAGTCATATCGAGAAGGCAAATTTTGTCATTAATATTAGGCTGGCATGGATTACTATCCAACTTTGAATCAAATATATGAAGATATTCAAATATTGTTTCTTTATATTGTATCCAGGGTGAGCTTAATCCTGAAAGGCTCCAGGAATTTTGGGTAACCAAGCACACTCACAGAAAGTTTGTGACTTTGTCTTTCTTAGGCCCTTTGATATTTGTGCATTTGTTTTAAATATATTTATACAAAGTGCAGAATGACAGTAGAATGATTTTAAAGACAACAATTATTTTTCTGTGGCCAGCCTTTTAAAATAAACTATTAGCATATTATCAGTACAAATAATCTCAGAATTTATCTTAATTGAATCCAAATGGCTGTAGTTCAACAGATCAACATGATTAAATCATAAAATTATAAAAAGGCTTGGGTTGGAAGAGGCCTTAAAGATCATCTAGTTCCATCCTTCTGCTATGGGTGGGGACACCTTCCACTGGACCAGGTTGCTCAGAGCTCCATCCATCCTGGCCTTGAATACTGCCAGGGATGGGGCATCAACAATTTCTCTGAGCAACGTATTCCCACTCCTAACCATGCTCATAGTAAAGCATTTCTTCATAAGGTGTAATCTAAACCTACTCTTTTCAATTTGAAACTATTCCTCCTTCTCCTGTCACTACATGCTCTGGTAAAAAGTCCCTCTCCATATTTCTTGTAGGCTCCATTCAGGTACTGAAAGGTAGCAAAAAAGATCACCCCAAAGCCAGGCTGAACAAACCTAATTCTCTCAGCTTTTCTGCATAGAAGAGGTCTTCCATCCCTCTAAACATATTTGGTGACCCTCTTCTGGACTTCTCCCAACAGGTCCATGTCCTTCCTGTGCTGGGAACCCCAGAGCTGATGCAGGGTTCCAGGTGGGGTCTCAGGACAGCAGAGCAGAGGGGCAGAATCCCCTCCTTCGCCCTGCTGCCAACGCTGCTTTGGATGCAGCCTAGGATACAACGGGATTGCTAAATCATGTCCAGCCTCTCATCCACCAGCACCCCCAAATCCTTCTCAGCAGGGCTGCTCTCAATCTGTTCATCCTCCAGCCTAACTTGAACTGACCCAAATATCATCAACTATAATGTATGCTCCTCCATTTTTTTCTGTCTGTCTTTGGTTTATTTTCTTTTTCCATTATTCTCTAACAGCTTGGTTTGTGTCTTCTTACAGAAATGCAATAAAATATTCAAAGTGATACTGTCAAACACCAAAATTCTAACCATTTTCAATATGTAATGAAGTAAAAGAAAAGCCTATTAAAATCCTGAAGATATTACAGGGGTTTTATCAATATGTTGGGGAATCACAGCTTTCTTTTTTCTTTTTGCCGGCATTCTTTTTCTGCTAACAATAAGGAAGTCAATAAGTATCCCAGGGAGTTTACAGTCTAAAAATTTGATAAATAACTCCCAGTTAACATGCCCTGTCCATTACATACACATATTTGTGTTTGGCAACCTCTCCTTTCTCTCTGAGCAGGTAATGTGCTCTTTGTTCATCCGTGCCAGGAATACAAAGCCTTATGTCCAGCAGAGTATCTATTCATACATGAAAAACACAATGAATACAGCTTTACTGCTTCCACAGCTGGAACACACCCAGGACTTCAATGCCTACTTTTCCACAGAGCTTTGAGTAAAAGGCTCTGCTGGATCCAAGTTTTATCTGTGTAGAGGCTTCAGTTGACAATCAAGGGTGTTAGAGAATAGCCTGAAGCATGCCAGCCCAGCACAGAAACAGGGTTCCTTGCAGCAGTATTTCTGTATCATCCACAGCAGACCCTGATGTACTTGTTTTATCCATTGTTTTCCATTGTACAACACAGCTAAGCCTTCCCTTGCCCCGGATTATCAAGATGTAGGAAGCAGTATGAGCTCTATGCACAATTTACATGATCACATTCCAGACACACTACAGGACTGACGAGGCACAGTTTTCCTGGCTGTTCAGCACCACAGCCAAAGACCTAATCCAAAGTCTTAATAAATCAGTGGGTAAATTTTTGTTGATTTTAAACTAACACAGAGCCAGAGAAATGCTTCTCTAACTTAAACATGAGAGGTATGTGCTCTGAGTCAAAGATGTTTCTAAGAGATCAATTGACCTGGTCAGTAAATTCCACAGGAAGCAGATACTATTTAGTGACTGTAGAATATGCTTTGGGAATCAGCTCCTTCTGGATTAATTGGAGTGTTGTCTAAAAACCAGTGTCATCAGTTTTGAGCTTGAATTTTATTGGCAATTGAATGTTCATCAATAGGAACAACTATTTGTATCATCTCTTTAGTACACATAACCTACAAGTGAAGTAGATTAATAGTAGTCAATTACAAAGCCATTTTAAAGTAAAATTGCAAGTAACAGGTTAGGCCCTAAGAGACCATCTCTAAGTTAACATGTTGAAAACATAATTACTTTATTTTGTCTTTCAGCATTAGCATCAATTTATCCCTCAGGAGAGAGTAACTCAAACATCTTACTTACTAGGACGAGAGCAGGAGAAGTCACGAACATTTTGAGGTCAATGAAAAGTCTTCCTTTTTTTTAATGTCTTATCTGTAATTTGCAGTCACAAAGAAATACACTGCATTAAAATGTAGATGTTCTGCATCTGGTATTTATTGCCTACTTTTGCAGATTTTTCAAGAATATGAGACAATGCAATTCAGACTATCACTAAGGTGAATAATTAGGCAACAGAAACTGGTTAATTCTGCCAGATGTTCTGACTCTGGGGGCTCACTCATCCTGAATTGCACACAGCCCTGAGTGACAGAGTAGCATAGTCCCCTTAGGCACTGGGGACACAGACACACACACCCTTGTCTTTATCAGAAGTCAGTCAGGGTCTGCTTGGCTCACTTGGTGCAACGTAACCTTGTTAACGCTTGGTGAGCCCTGACTGAGGCTGCCAGCAGCTTCCTACCAGGGCTGGCCCCAGCACAGGACCCTTCTGACACCCAGGGGAAGAGAGAAAGGATGGTAGCTCTGCACGGAATTAGTCTGGGAGAAACTCTGCTAGGTGTGAAACTTGTACAGGAAAGCATCTCTTCATCTCCTGGATTAAATGCATGCTAGTTAGCACCCCCTGCAACTGAGACGTCTGCCCTCAGAGTAATACCACAATATTTCCAAATTTCAGGACTGGCACCTGATTGGGCTGACAGCAGCCCATGAGACACCACACTATAGCTAACACACCTGTATAGGACTCCTGCTGTACAGATGTGGACCAGTAACCTGCGACCTGCACAATCCAAAACCAGCCAAGTACAAGTTGATGGTGTAACGCTAAAAAACTGTCCATGTTCAGTAAGAACAGCAGAAGAAACATATGGCACTAGAAGCCCATGGAATGAGAAGTAGAAGAAAAGAAAAACAAAATGGAATCCTGTCCAAGAAGATTCTCAGTGTTGTCTCAGCATACAGGTACATAGAAGATAAAAGGCTCACACTTCTTTACACTTGTGAAGTTAATCTGTAGGCTATAAATCTTTCCTAAGCTAACTTTCTTCTATTCCAGGCATAAAACCATTCACTGGTTTTGTATTTTTTGTAAAGTTATATGCTTCATGATAAGCATGCCCCAAAGCTCATATTTTTGAATTTGAATTAAAGCCAGTTCAGCAAATTAATATCCTGTTTTATTACTATAAGGAGAAGTTGGACTGCTACAGACATGCAACATTTTATCGCTTTATGCACATCAGTCCCGTTTCCTGCATGTAAACATCCCATGTATGTTTAGAGATCTGTTTTGTCAGCACCAGCAAAGCAAGGATTAAGAGCTTTATATCAATCTCCATGGCATCCTATATATTTTGAAGAAATTTTGTTATAGCAAGTGGAAACTGAGACCCACAAAGGTGATCTGTGTATGATGTGATCTGCTCTGCAGCTAGGATACTCCTTCGCCTTGTGTAAATCTCTTTCCCATACATGGAAGATTTGGCCTTGTAAATGACATTAGATTTCCTAGATTAATTTGGCTGAATGCTTCCTTTGGTTGCATATGTTTGAGGCACGTCCACCACTGTTGCACTGCAAAAGAAAAATTTCCTAAATAACATTAGTCCTCAAAACATTTATAGTCAGCAAACATATGAATTGAAAACTCCCAAACCATTCTGTACAGAGGCACATCCCGTTATACTTTAGATATTCCATGAAATATCATCTGAAAGCTGATCAACATGAGATGATACAGCCCAGTTCATGATATAGGTCATTATGCTACTTTGAAGAATTCCTTCTTCAAGGAATAAAAGGCCAGTGAATTTTCTAATCATATTGTGATCACCTTTAGTGCAAGTGAGGTTAAGATGAATGAAAAATAGAGTGTATTTATCAACTGCAAAAAATACCACTGAAAATCTTTAGAAAGAGACGGAAGTATGTACATAACTACTACTTAGAAAAGCTTCAAAGTTTCCTCTTCCTCTGCAGTGTGCAGCTGGAAAACTAATGAGGAGCTTTGTGGCCTTGTCAGTATCATTCTATGCAAATCTTATGTCCTTACCTTATCTCACAGAAGGCCAGATTTGCTGGCTTCTCCTCCTTTTCATGGCCCAAAATGCTTTTTCAAGTGAGTTGAAATGCAAGTCCAGCTCCCTCTTCTACTCTTGCAGGACTTCTTACAGATAACTTCCAATAAGAGGTAGTTTCAAAAGTCTGTCCCCACACTCTTGATTGGCTCCTTCTGCTTTGGAAACACTGACAAGGGCATCTTTTGCCCCAAAACTGAACAGAATGTGCTAATGACTAAGCCCTGCAAAGAGAAGTACTTCATTACTCAAATGCCAAGTGGAGCCTTTACCAAAAACTTATATTTTCACATAAATATATAATTTGATCATTATATCTTAGGCAGTTATATTACCAAAATTAACACAGGCAAATCATTATTGAATTTCTTTAGTAGATATAAGTGTAACTAATTGTTTCAGGATATTAATGGATATTAGGTTTACTAAGTCCTTATCTTGTTATGGAATATTAAGATATGTTTGTGGGTAACCTCTGTTTATAGCCTTTCTACAAATTAATATTTGTTGAGAGAAATTTAGTTCTTTGCCTTCTAATTTTGAGACTTCCCATACAAACCATTTCAAAAATATCTTGCTTATTAGGGTATCCAATATTTCTAAATACCTTACATGGGACATTCAGAGGGTACTTAAATCTACAAAATAATATAATTGTTTACCTAATAATTCCTGTCACATCATAAAAATAAACCAAAAATAAAAAACAACCAAATAAAACCCCACACAACAAGTCACACAAGCTACTAAAAAAAAGTAAATCAAATCAACTCACCAAACTCAAAACCATTCAATTAACCCTAAACATTACTAAAAAAAAAGTAGCCAAAACTCTATCTCTATACCAATTCATAAATAGTAACCAATAC
>WAAE01019330.1:0-23537 GCA_013400495.1 Nicator chloris | reverse complement strand
AATTCATAAATAGTAACCAATACTCTGCAAAAAGTTAAAAAACCCCAAAAAACTAATTAAAAACATAAAAAATTAAACCACTAAAAAATAAAAAAAAATCACTAACAAAGAAAAAAGCTACCTATAAAAGTTCACCATAAAAATACTCGTCTCCAAAAGTCAAACTAATAAAAAACACCAAAACAATAAACAAGTAATACAAACTACAAAAATAAAAGTGTCAAATTAAGATATAATCTCTGGTAACCTCTGTTTATAGCCTTTCTACAAATTAATATTTGTTGAGAGAAATTTAGTTCTTTGCCTTCTAATTTTGAGACTTCCCATACAAACCATTTCAAAAATATCTTGCTTATTAGGGTATCCAATATTTCTAAATACCTTACATGGGACATTCACAGGGTACTTAAATCTACAAAATAATATAATTTACCTGAGTTAGTTTACTTAACTCAGAGAAATGTTTAGGTAATGAGAGGAATATATGCTTTGAGGACAGCTGAAAAGAAATGGAAGCTATTGTACTTGTGTGATATGTGTATAGGCTTGCAGTAGAACATAGCCCTAAAGGAAACAATTAAAATCAGCACCACCCAGTCAACTGGATTATGAAAACGCTGCTTCTGCCAACTCTGGATCCAACAGACCTGTTGAAAGATATATCAAGTTCATAATGAAGTCACCAGTTTATAATCTCAATTAAATTGTGGATAAGGTATTTAAGTGGATGTGTGGTGAGGTCATAGGAGGAAATGTAACAGAGATTTTAAGAAGAAGTTGGGTTTCGAGTGACATGGTGGAGACTGCTGACATGGAAAATGGAATATGCAGAATTAACATCAGCAGAATGTGATGGGGATTGACTGGATATGTTACCCTTTCTCTCTGTGTAGAAGGAATACAGATGCAGAATGACTGACCAGCACACTGAACAAATAATGATAACATTTCAATGCTTTATTTCCATGGATATGCTTCTATCAGGCACAACTACGTAGATAAAGAAGCATATGGGTTCACAGAAGATTTTAGAAAAAATTGCCATATAAAGTTTGGGGTGGGTTTTTTTGAATCAAGTCTTTGATAGATTAAGGTAGAAACAGAATGTGAATAATTTTGAAAAACATTATCTACCTTCCAGATTTCTCTTTCTCACATGTAAAATGTCAAATGAACTTGAATAGTTGCCTGTTCAGCACAAAGAGTATTAAAATCCTGCAGAAATCCTAGAATAGCTCCTGTCCCTTCTCAGTGCAGTAACATTTTTTTAAAATTTTAAAAAATTTCACTGTAATTGCAAACGTTTTGTCAGGAATGAAAATTCTTCAATTGAAAAGTATAACAAAGTTTTGAAAGCCACCCTTTAAACAAAACTTACAAGGTGCCGTGAAGTGTCCAGGGATATTAAACGTACTGAAGTAACAATGTAAACAGCACACAATTAGCCCCAAACCTTTCAGAAACACAGGCAATTTGTCAGCTCTGTTCATACAACTGGGCCTGTGTCAGGCTGGCCTTTGGGACAAAGACTTTCAAGTTGCCAGCAATTAAAGTGTTGTGTAGTGCAAATTTCATTAGGTTTCAGGGAGAGGAAAAGCCCATAGGGAACCAAGGAGACTCAGGACCCACCACTGGAAATGGTGAAAGGGCCACAAAGGAGTTGGTCATGGCTGGTAAGGAGTCAAAATAAGCATTTAATTTATAGCAAGAGTTATCATTAGCCTTTCACTTTATTTTCTTAAGTCAAGGACTAAGCTTACTTCTGGAAGTAATTGTTGATAAAGCACTTAGAAATGTACTTAGAATCATAGAATTGTCAAGCTTGGAAAAGACCTCTAAGATCGTAGAGCCCAAGCATGATCTGGCAGTACCATGTGCATCACTGAACCATGTCCCCAAGCACAGTGAAGATGCCACTAGGAAATGTTGTCATTGTCCTTGCTTGAAACAGTGGTGCACAGGTATTTTCATGTCACAAATTTCTTGATGGCATCCTCTGACATTCACATGCATTCTGTTTCAGGCAGCTAGCAAACACACATCTGTGTGGAAAGCTGGGAGGGCGAGGGAATGTTTGAAAATGGGAAAAAAAAACCCACTCCTGAATCTCATAATGAAAATTCTGTGTCTTAAGCTTGCAAGATGCCAGTCACTAAATGGCCCCATCAATCTTTATACTATCCCTCCAATGCTTACTGCCTTCAGAGAGGAACAGTGTTAGGGAGAAGGGTGTCAGGAAAACCTGATGGGATTCTAAATCCTCTCTTCCAAGCAGCCCTTCCTCCTACATGCATTTCAGTTTCAGCCTTAAATATTAAATGTTTGCATTTCACCACATTTTTGTTAACTCGTTAATTATTATTGTCATTGAGAATTAGTAAAATAAACCCTGTCTAGACAATTTCCCTTGATATGATCTGGGAGTGCATTAAAGAAAAAAAAAAAAGTCATTGCTTTATGTGGGGAATATTTTTCTTTCTAATAATTGACAGTTTACCTTTGGAAATTAATATTTTAGAAACAAGATTCGAGGGCATCTAAGGGTTGTAAAATCTAGTGGTGACACACCACAATGTTTAACAGCTTTGTGTACTCTGTCTTACATTTAAAGGCACTGCAAGACCATAATGCACACCTTGTCATGTTTTATCTTTTAATTAGGTCACCTAGTCTGCCCACCTTTTTAAGTGCAGTGGCTAAAACATATTTACCATTTCTACAGAGTGCTTTTAAAATTCCCAAAGGAAGGTTCTCCCCCTAGTTTTTTTTTTTTAGGAGGATTGTTTTATACTTCAATATAACACCTTTAAAATTATTTCTTGGCTAATTTTTTACTTATTAATATCAGGCAGCTAAAGTTATGCTTTTCTGCATAGTTGCAAGTATTTTGCACTTCCTTATCACTTCCCTATCTCCTGTATAAGTCTCTCTGGTTTTGGCAAATACATGCATATTTATCCTGAAATTTAAAACTGAATGAAAAAATGTTCACTTCCTTTTTCATCTAGAGCTTTATTTTAAGTACAGATTCTGGAAGCTTTAAACAGTGTGCATGTCCTGGTCTTATTTCAACGGCAATTGAAACATCAGTATGGATCACAAGCCTTCTCTCACCCACATCCTAACCCAAAGGGCACCTAAAGTTGGCACTTTTCAGTTACAGGACACCTAGAGAAAAGCACAGGATTTCTTCTTCATGGGGCATTGGCCACAACTCAAACTTAAAAGACCTCCACAAAGACCTGCTGAAACTCACTTTGTTTGGATTGGCTTTTCTTTAAAGTATGGTGAGAAGAAGACACATTTTGCACAGAGCTCAGTACCTGAAATACATGCCTGGAAATTGGGAGGAGTCTGGGATGCAAGCTTTCTACAGAGGCTACAGGAGTTTTGATAGACATCTCCTATCCCCCAAGAAGTAATGTTTGATACCCCACAAAAGCTGTGTAACTGAGCAAAAAGTAACACAAGGATTAGAAACCTAGAGAGAGAGGAAGGAGGAGATATCCTGGAGCCATAACCTAGGGGTAAATTAATTTGCAGAATGGAGCAGAAGAGGAATCCTGGGTTCTGATTTCAAAGCCAGGGTTTCACCCAGTGTCTTTTTCTCACACAACATATAACTGATCTCCAAAGTAGTACTGAAACTTAGTATTTCCCCTTTAGTGCGTTACAGACAGCAGCTCTAGGTGTAAATCTGCATTCCATCCATTAGGGATGAGATTTCTGGTTTCTGTTCCCAGGCCTATTTAAGTACTCTATCCCATTCTTTTTTTCAAGCACAGGCTACAATGCAGAATAAAGGAACGCACAACACAGTTCTGTTACAGGAGGTTTTTGTCTGAATAAATCAGGCTTATAAGACCATTTGAGAGTCTTTCTCTTATGATTGTTTGTCAGGGCAATCAAAGAGCTTCTTGGCTTAAACAGAAAGTAATAACCCGTGGTTACAAAAGCTGTTTGTTGAACAAAAACTATGAACTGCTTGGTGCTTTCTTAACTACTTCCTTTTCACTTCACAATGTAGTGTCAGGACCTATAAACAGTTTTATCTCTGATTTAGGGGCAGTAGTTCATGCGTTCTCTAATCAGTATTTTCCAATAGTTATTTTCATTTAATATATTGTCCTCTTGTGTCTCTTTTCCTTGCTTTAAAGTTTGCAAAATCTAAGAAATTGAGTGTTCAGAGAAGATCTGGAGTCTACACAAGACTCCTTTAAAGACTGATACATGAGCATACAATACTGTCTGCTAAGTGCAAAACATTTAATTTCCGCTTTGCAATGGAGTAACAACCTTGCACATAGCTCATATTTGCTACAAATAGTCAGGTAGGAAAGTAAAGTGATACAAGCTCATAAAGGAACCCAAATCTCACTGCACACTAACTTTTCTTTCTTGATAAAACCTCAGGCAAAGTTTAAGGACAAGATAAAGAGTTGCACTGAATTTCTTCCAGGTAGGACAAGTGTATGCCATGTATTAGCTAGACAATATAAAGTCAAGTGTTTACAGCAAAAAAGAGCAATTTTCTTTTTTGTGTTCAAAAATTCAATGAAAACTTATTTCATTCTTTAACAACTATGTTTCAGATACAAACCCTTCATTATAGGAAATAGCATGGAGAAGTGTTTTGACTGAATAAATTTTCTGAGCATGTGAATTGAACTGAATCAATTTTTGCAATTTCAGGCCATTCACTGTGAACACAGTTTAAGACTCCAAGGGAGCTCTACAGCAAAACATTCAGTCTGAGCTCTTTGAAATTGGTTAAAGGCTACTTCATTTCTTCAGCTACATTTTGGAAAGCATGTTTTCAGAGGGTAAATTTAATTTCCAGTTGAACTGCTGAATTGATTAAATGTCTTGTTGCATCATACCATAACTTTATTGTAATTCCAAAGTTCCCAAAAAAATATAACACCAGCTATTAAAAAGCTACAGTAATGGTACCTAGTCCACTGAGAGTACATTTATGCAGTCTTGAAAATTTGACAGAGAGAAGTACTCTTGTCTATCTCAGACCCTTTATTTTGTTATTTAATGTGGTTCTATTAGTGGCACTGTTATGAAAAGCAGTAAATTTCACTTCCAGTTTACAATGTTGGTTTTTGCTGTCATCTCTTTGATATTTTTCTTTCCACACTGAAAGATATTAGTGTATTCCTCTGTCCCCTTACAGAAACCAGCAGTCACCTTTCCTTTTACCTTTCCCCATTCCATTGCTGATCCTCTGTGAGAAGAAAACTACAGAGCCAACATTTTGGGGCACAGAGCACCTATCAGTTTTTTATGAAGGCACAAAACTATTTTCTCTTTTGGTTTCTTTTTTCCTTCCCTAGCTGTTTCCATCTGTCTGTAACCTCTCTGGCTAGCACTGGGCATGGAGCTGGCACTGGCACAAAGCTGTCCACAGTAACTACTTATTCCTTCTTCCAGCTGGAAAAAGCCAATCATTAAGTAGGCAGAACTACAGTGTTTTATTCCCATGAACCTAACTCTGATTGTGTTGATATGATTTTCATCCCCCATTTTGTTTGCCAGGCACTGATAATGAAAGCATCCTCCAATATTTTGTCAGCTTTAGTTTAGTCCATCCTAAGTCATCCTTTGAGAGAAGCCTGAAAGAAGATTAATAACATTTTGGAAGGGAATAATTTGGCAACCAATGGCTAGAACTAGAATAAGAGTAAATATGGAACATTTTTGATGTTTCAAAATGCAAACTGGGAAAGTAAGAGCAGCAATTTCTAATTGTAAAATGTTTGGATCACAACACTTCATTCCAAGGCTGTGCCAGTCCTTTCTGGTAAGCATTCCTAGCAGTTTCCACAGAACAGCCCTTCCCAACAAAGAAAGAACTTCACCTGGAAGTTACTAACAATTGGATTCAACATTCAGCTGCAAGAACTATTGAACAGTGGTATTTCCTCTGAAGTCTCACACCATCAATCATCATCCACACTGTTTTGATTAGATTCACTGTACCATGTGGCCCAGTTTTGCAGGGCATTTTCTGAAATATTGCACAGGACAATATGAAGGTACATTTTTACTGCATCTGTTCTTCAGTGCAGAGAATGCGCCACCATGGCACAATGCAAATCAAAAGGAAGGTTACAGCTGCGTTTTTGCAGAACCCTTCAGCCTCTGATCATGCTGGCTGTGTCCACTCTTATGTACTCAAGGTAAAGGCATTATAATATATTTATTTTATTCCTAAGTGTTTGCATGTAATTCCCATTCATGGGAGCATTCTGTGTTGAGTGCATCCAAGGCTCAATAAAAAGTATATATCGCACCACTGAGATAAAGTCTATAAATTCTGCAATTTTATTCTACCACAGCTGTTCAGAAGGAATTGCAATATTACAACTACATTTTGCAGATGTTCACTGTGCCTGCATTTAAGTATCTCCTACTGGACAACATATTATCTCTGTAAATGCATTCCTGTCCACTGAGTTATTTTCAAGTCCATAAAGTTTGGAAATATCATGAGGTTGTCCCGGTGTCAGCACTCTGCTTATGCAGTGAAGTCTAACACATGGACTCTCAGAGAAGTAAATAAAATTATCTCAGGCTGTCACACAGCCTGGAAAAAATGTCACATTTCTTTCTGACGCATCACTTTGGAACAGAACAGACCTCAGGAAGTAGTGCAACTGTGGGAAAAGTTATCTCTGGAGTTATCTAGTTTAGTACCCTTGCTGCTGCATATATTGAGACCAAACTCAATGTGATTCTCATTTCACTGCAATGGGACTCCTGCAGCAAGTGATATTCAGCGAGGCCAAGTAGAGATAAGGAACAATATGATTTTAATTTTATAATAAGTGTAAATACAATTGTAACTTAATTTCTTACCAGCCCACTGTGAATACTCTGCAGAATCGTACTTTCAGTTATAAAGGGATAAAAATTTTAAAGCCTAGTCCCTTAAAGGTGTCAGTGAATGATTTTCCATGAGGGAACTGTTTCATGCCTCAGTGGAGACAGTATGCTTCACACCGACACTAACATTTCGTTTGAGACAAAGTCTAACATTTCATTTAAGATGATGTCTCCTGTGGTTTTGGTTTCCAAAGAGGCTGTGCTTTGTGTTGGGTCACTGTATTACCACCTATTTGAAATCAGGATTTAGCCCTTGTGCTTTTGTTAGCTTCTTATCACAAAGATTCACACACCCTGCTGAATTCTAAACAGAGCAGCAGCATTAATTACATATTTACAGGAGCAAAATACAGAAATAAATGACTTCTCAGAGCACCAGGACCATGTTGAAAGAACTGTCAAGCAGGGCATTCGATTTAAAATGCTTCTGATCTGGCAAGGAAGAGATTACTGCTTTCCATATTCATATTTTATATTTTGACTGACTCCAGACTAACCTCAGGGAGAGCCCAGAATATCAGCTTGTCTGTGCCTGGGAGCTGACACTGGAATATGCAATCAGGAGAGTCTGCCATCTGATTAAACCCCTCCTGACACCACCCCAGCTTTGGTGAAATTTAAACTGCCTCTTCCCTCTTTCTCTGCCTTTGTGAGAGGCACAGCAAGAAATTACACCCTGCTTGTTAATGATGGATGGCCCTGCTGGTTCTGCCCAGGGCACAGGGCAGAGATGGGCTGACAGCAGAGCACAGGCACAGGCCAGCAGGGACCCCCAGTCTGCATCACTGACAGCAGCAGCCGACTCATCTCCTCACATCCTCGAGGTTTTAATATTCTGGTGCAGAGGGAGCCTTTTAGTACTTCATTGACCACGTTCATTGACGCTGCTTCTCTGAGCCATTTGGACCAGAGCAGGCGAGGTGGTGTGAAAGGCAGGGAGATGTAGTGGAAAAGGAGAAGCATCATGTTTTGACTGATGCTATCACCACAGGCTACTGCACTGATAGGAAAGTTGAATAAACCCTTTGGACAGCTGTAAGATCTCTGACTGCATTGAAATTCTTTACTATCACAATTCACTTTGCAGTGTTGTGTTTCAAGGCCTGTTTTTTCCATTTTTTAGCAGGCATGCTTCATCCCAAAAAATGGCATAAATGGTCTTTCCCCTCCATGTGTATAATGCACACAGATTTTATGTTCATTTATTGTATTGCAGTGCACAGATATGTCAGAGACACAAGGCTCAATCACAGAAGACTTCATTTCTGGTGTAAAGAGTCTTTGTTATTATGACAGAGAAGGTGTGTTGAAATGAGGATGTGCCTGAAGGGACAGATTATAAGCAAACACAGAAGGTGAAAGATAGAGACTATAACCTCAGTGTGCACTTACATCCTTAAGGTGAGTCAACAGAGTCTCTCAGATTATCATGTCAATGTCATAAAACAGGCAGTGTGTTTGATGCAGGGGTCATGCAAGACATGGGTCCTTATATCTTTAAAAAAAAAAAAAAAAAAAAAAAAAAAAAAAAAAAGAGAGAGAGAGAGTTGCTACACCAGCCCAAAGCACAAATTCATTTGTTAATTGGAGCTACAAGAAAAGGCCTCATTTACCTTACCCATCTGTCTGTGAAGTCACTTCTCATTCTAACACTGAATAGCTTTTTGCAGTGACAGGGTCTCAGAAAAGGGCTCAAACAGTGCTCCTCTATTTTTCCCAAAGCTGCCCAGTAACAGCTGAAGCTCTCAGCTAGAATCCAAAAATATGAATGTCACCTCGCTGCTTTGAATCATATGGACAAGAAACTTGAATCTGAGGAATTCCAGCATCTGAAACATATATTGGAACTCCTTACCTGCTCTACAGAAAGGAAGACAGAAATTGCCTTTTCCCACCTGCTTGACAATCACAAGGCTGAGTTCTAAAAATAGCTACAAATTATATAATTAATAATATAGTGCAGCTTTGTTGTTGTTTTAGTCCAATCTATCAATCTAGGCCCTGCATTTAAGTAGTTCCCACCAAAATTAGAGAGCTTTGGATATTGACCTCATATTTGAACTGTGTCTAAATGGGAAGATTTGTGGAGGATCATCTGTGGTGTACAAGGCTCTAACTCATCAAGAGCAAGGCATAAGCTATTTGCCTCTAAGTATTAGGTGGAGGGGTTTTGGTGGAGTTGGAGTTTTGGACATACAAATGTAATTTCAGCTGATGTGGTTTAAATTCTTGACTATAGTCAGAGGTGAAACAGCAGTGTACTAATAAATAAACAGTGCACTTGTCAATAAGGGGTGTTTGGAAGTGTTTCAATGGAACAGTTTCAGCTAAAAGACTGAAATGTTACATGGAGGCATCTCAGTTTTGGTAAAAGCCAATAAACCACAGGCAGGGGAGTTTTGGTGGAAGAGAGATTAAGGGGAACCAGGAGGCACAAGGTCTTTGTCCCAGCAGCAAGCCCTTGGAGGAAGGTTCTCTGGAGCTGGGTACTCTTTGCTCTTTAGTTCATGACTCAAGCCAGAACAGAGCAGGCATAAGCTGACACCAAAATAAGCTATATAAGTCATAAGATTGTTTTTTAAATTTTATTTGTAATCAGAACAAAAACTGATATGGAAACCAAGCATTTCTTTTGATTCCAGACCAGCTGTATGAATAGATACCAACACACTTCTTTAGCAAACAAAGCTTTTATTTTGTCTTGCTTCTGATCCATGTCTTTTCCCCTAAAGGGGAGACAATATAAATCCAGCAAAGGCTGAGAGCTTACTGTGACATCAGTAGCTATTTTTATCACTACCACCATCATGAAACCCTGCAAACCTTTATCACTACTTAACTGAAACATTAACAGCCTTTTAAAGTAAAGAAGGGGCTCAGTGGTTCCGGGATGTAACTCCACCATAAAATGCAGAGACTTGTGTTTTATTTTGCTTCCAGCCACGCAGTTGGTTGTCACCCTGCAGCCTCAGGCACCGACATTCACTACGACCTCAGGAACAACTTGTGAGGCTGAACTGGCTTTCGTGCAGCTGATCTATCCAGGCCACCTGAATGGGACCCTGAAGACACACAGAGGTGCTGAGTGGGCACGTGGTCTCCTTCCCAGGACAGTTCTGGTGTGGCTGTGTGTTCCCTTCTGCTGACCGAGCTGCCTGAGTAGAAATAACCAATAAAGGGATGAAGTGAACCCCTGGGTGTGTTAACCTCTTGTGCTGCTCACCAAGTTTCTCCAGAGCTTGTTTGTCAGCACTGTGCTGGAAAACAAGGACTGCAACTGTTCACTTCCTCCTACAGAGAGGGTGCAAGGGGGAAACTCATGGAAACATTGCTTTCTCTGCATTCCCACAGAGGTCAGTCTCAGTCCTACCTTGTAAATTACACAAGTAAAACACTTCTGTGAAGCAAAGCACAGTGATTTTGAAAGCTGGCATTTAAGCAGAGCACCTTCATGGTTACATTAATTATTTAACACATTTGTTTGCTGCGTAGAAAATCATCAAATTTTAGCTGAACCAGCTAAAGGAAGTTTTCTTTTCACAGTCTTCTGGGAAGGGGCTCTGTATATGCAAATAAAACATGCAATGTGCTGTTAAGAATCCAGGCCTCAAATTTCTGTTGTGTCTCAGTTATTAGCCACAGATGTCCAGTAATGATTGCTCTCTGTTCACCAAATTGACTTTCCCCTGCGGGAAGCAGGATGGAGCAATTTGGCTAAAGAAAGTCTCTACCTCCACTTCTTGTTTCCTTAATGAAAAAAAATGAAATCTCTTGAAACGTGGAGTAGGTTAATTGGAGCAACAACTGTCTTATTCACTTAATCAGCTCTGAATTCACCAATAGGTATCCCAGCTGGCACTGGAAGTAATCCCTGGAAGTGAAGGAGTGTGGATGTAAGCTAGCCAAAGCTCACAGAACAAAACTGCCTGTGACGACTGAATAGACAGCATTATCCTGATGAAGGATTTCTTACAAAATTATTTCAGTGGAACAAAATATGATATGCACAGTACAAAAAAAGAAAAGCAGAACAATACTAAAATGAAAAGGAGAAGATCATAAAAAAGGAACATTAAGAATTGAATCTACAGGGTCAATAGAATTCAGCTGAATAGCCCATTGTACCTATTCTGCTGTTAAAAAAAAAAAAAAGGCAAGCTCTGTTTGGGAAAAGGATTTTATTTTAGCCTGAAGTGACACTCTGAAAGGAAGTGTTCTGACTAAGAATTCACCAGGACTGTGACAGTCACTACTAAAATAAGAAGAAACAATAACATAAACTCCTACTAAAAACACCTACTAGCACAAACGTTCTAAATATATTCCCCTATTTATAGATGCTAACATTTGTGACATCTGGAGCTTGCTGTGACACCTCTAAGCATGGCTTTGCAACAGTGACACATCAATCAGATCCTGCTCTCCCAAGTCACACCTCTTTTCCCCCATACATTCAGTGAGATGACAGAACTATCCCAAGCCAATGAAAACCAACACAGATAACCTTCTCATTATTTCATTGCTAGGGATACCTCCTTTTTTATTTTTCCAGCAAGAGAGAGCCATGTCCTGCTCTGGGCTATACCAGGTTTTTTGCCAGTGTAGTTTTAGAGGGATCAATTGAATAGCAGAGAGTAAAGTTGAATATCAATAGGGGTGGATATAACATCATGTCCTGGATCAGTATAGAAGAGGTTATGACTCATTTTCCTCTGGACAGCTTTTGATGATGCAACTTGACATGGAAGTTTTTGGCTACATCAACAAAGGCTCATGCTGTATTTAAGATGTAGTCCCTTGATACGTGCCTTTGATATGAACTTTCCTTAGATACCAAACCTTTCCCTTTTACAGTAGCTTTTAAATCCCTCAGTCTTCACAGCACTGGGGAGCTGCAGTCCAGCTTACTTCCATCCCCTAGCCCATGTCAGCTCCTCCCATTTAAAGCCCCCAGGACACGATTGCTAAGGGAGGAGGCCTGCCTGGCTGAGTTTCCATAAAGGAGTGCCAGAGATCATGCTGGCAACCCACACTGTGTAGTAGTATCCATGCAGCACAGTACCTAATTTAGGTACCACAAACACTGCCAGCAGCCTTAACACTGAAATCCTTTTTGTGTAGGTACAGTACAGCAAGTCAGCCTGTAATTCCCAGTGACAGCTGAAATAGTGGTCCTGTTTGTTTATGATTAAAATTTAAGAGTATTCCTGGTTAAATGGGTACATGTTCATATCACAATAGTAGCACAAAGCCAACTATACTACTTCTCCACAGCCACAACATTCCATCTTTTTAAAGAATGAATTTGCCTAACTTTTCTGTGCTGCCACAGTATTTCATGGTAATTGCAATAACCTGTTTTCTGCTGGCAGGGAGTAAGCTCCTTTCTATCAAGGTCATGCAGAAGAAACCCAGCTAATACAAAAATGGGAGCAAATTCTAAGAAGCACTTTTTATCAGTTGTTGGTATGCAAAGACATAATAATGGTACTTAGGTTGTTAAATTGAAGTGTGTCATTTAAGTAGCATAAAATATCACTCTGGCTGAGAGAAATGTAATATCAGGGAATACAGCAAAAAGAAAATCCTCTAAATCCTCAAGAACTAAAGCAAATTTATTCATTATAAGCCAATAAATTTGAACCAAATATCTGACTGCTCTGTTAGAGGGACACCAGTGCTAGTTCTTTGACCACACAAGGTGGGCTATCCCTGATTAAGTCCACCAGTGCCAAGATCAAAAGAAACTGTCAGACATTTAATCACATCACAGACAATATCTGAAGGAGGCTTCTGTTTGCTGTCTCAGTTTGCTGAGAGGATATGTCAGGCTGCTTGGGGAGGTGTCCAAAAGAGAAGTCATGTCTGTTACTGAACAGTGTCCCTGTTTACACGATGCCTCTGCTCAAGTGTGTGAGGGACAAAGCTGTCAGCAAAGAGAAATTCATAGTGGATGAAATCACACTTGCCTTTGCCAGTTTACTGAATGCAATCTTTGTGAATAAGTCAGAATTTAATAACACAGATGTTACAGGGGAAGGACATTCTAGTTACATCCTATTTACAGCAATGTGACTCAGATCAGAGTCTGTCTTGAAACTTCTAAAACTGGAACTTGAATAATTTGGATACAAAGGATCTGAGGGTTTGATAGGAAATAATAAACACTTTTAAGAAATGCTTTGCTTTGGTCTTCATCACCATGTTAAATCAAATAATCCTCTCTTCTACTGAAATAGACTTAGTAATTGGCATTTGTTCTTCCCTGAAGTTTGAAGAGGTTTTTGTTTTTTTACAGTCAATGTTCTTTGTGGGTTGTGGACACTGATATCTCTTCTGAGAATCACTTGTCTAGTGATTACTTGTCTAGAGCCGTCCTTATAATTTGTAAAGGGGTTTTTTTCCTAAGAAGGTGGAGTAAAAATAAATTGTCTTGTCACACCAATCCTATTGATTTCTGCAGAGGAAGGGCACCGTGATCCTCATGTATTACATTAAAGAAAAAATACTTAATACATACTGCTTTTCCAGACAAAATCAAACACAATATGATCCACATTCACACTGAAGAAAGTCATGGCCAAAGCAGAAGAAATCCTGACCTAAGCAGAATCATAACTGGAAGCAATATGATTAAATAAGGGAAAGAAGGATTGGAGAAGCACAGGTGCTGTCTTCTTGATCTGTCATATTAGGTCTGTACATTGTCATTCATCAACAGTGTCACAGGGATATATTAAGTTGTGTTTCATTGTTTAAAAGATCTGTCTTCCAGCATTAGAGGAATAGGAAGCATAAGATTATCTACAGTTTCTAATATACAAGCTCAAACCCTTTTTGAGCATTCGTTTAGTTAAAGACAGGCCATAAAGTTCTGTGACAACAGGCCTATTGCTAATTAGCAAGTACAATCCTAAAACACCAGCGCAGGATGCTTTTTTCTTCAATCAGTTACACTTGCCACTTGTTTTTTCACAGAAAATAAAGATTTGTTGTGAGATCCTATCTCAGCCTGTGATGAGTGATGTACTTATGACACAGAACCTGGGGATTCCTAACTCTACTCAATTTTTACATATATCAGGCCTTATCCCCTCTATCAGTCAAAAACTTCTTGAGCTACAGAACGACTGCAAGAAAGGCATTTTCTGTATCAACGATGATTCAATAATGGAGACTGGTTGCTAATATCTCATGCCACTACTTTTAATTGAATAAAGTCCTTTTGCACTAGCAAATATCCCTGCAACCATGCAAAGATTCTTGATTTTTCACAAAACTTATAAAAACTGAAAACTGCTCCCTGATGGAGGGAGTATTTTGGTGAAGCCAGTGGCCTCTGCAGTCCCTGTTCATTCTAATTATGTGAAACAGAGAAACATGCTTATTAGCTGAGACATCACTGCCTTCCACCTGATGAACTGAAAAACTTTCGTGTCAGGCTGAGCCCGCGACTGCTTTAAAGCTCCCTGGTTATCTGTGAACCAGCATGCATGTTATTCCTGAAGTTTTGATGTTTGAAAGCCTCCAGCTATTCTTCAAAAGAAATTCAAGGACAGAAAGAATATTTTTAACAAGATCAGCTTGCACAGACAGCATTTGAAAGGTTAGCACCCCATTCAGCAGCAGTGCGCCATATTTCAAGTAAGCATGGAACACTTTAGCTTCACAACGTCTAACAACTACAAAAATAAGTATATAACATCTTCTTTAACTGAGATTAGACAGTGAAATGATCCCAGAGTGGCTTGGGTGGAAAGGGACCTTAAAAACTACCTAGTTCTAAAACTTCTGCCATGGACAGGGACACCTTCCACTAGATGACTAACTGCTAAAATTTTTACTGGTAAGCATGAAATTGCAAAGACTAGCTGATGGAAAGGGAGGAGGTCTGAGGAGCCAGTGTGAGAAAATAGTGCCTGCACTGGTGGTGCACACACTGCCAAGACACTGCTGGGGTTTATGTAAGAGGTCCACAGACTCCAAAGACTGCCTCAGTAGAAGGTTTGCATAGGATATTTCTGCTTTGTGCCTGAGAAAAGCTAGCAGAAGCCAACAAAGAGAGCTAGAGAAGCCTTTAGGTTTGTTTCTTCTCTGCAGGAATGAACCTGTCTTTGTGTCTGGAATGCAGGTTAAGGGAAGAAAAAAAATAATATTCAAAATATTAAACAGACATATAAGACTCAAAGAGTACAGACTTCTATCTGGAATGAAAGACATAAGGACGTCAGAAGGGTCGGGTCATGTGGTGACCTCGGGTTGGTTTGTTGAGAGTAAGGCTCAAAATGTTCCACAATGCACCCAAAGCTCAGAACTGCATCAGGGTGGAAGTGTGTCCACAGACCTCATCCACTGTTCAGCTTTTGCCATGGAGTGTTGGGACTGATTACCTTATAATATCTACACAGATAATAGTTTGTATCAGTGAGCTCTACAAATTAATTCATCACAGCTTTAAAGCATTCCTCCTCATTCCTCACCAGTTCCAATCACAGGCATTGCCTCCTCCTTCCCAGCTCCCCACACTGTGATTAACTCTGATGGCTACCATCCAGTTCATGACTAGATTGATCACATTTTCAGCCTGTCTTCATTTCCCATGCTTATTACTATGTCAAATAATTGTGGTGTTTCCTGAATTAATATTTTGCCAACAGACAACCCCGCAGAACACACATATCCCTAGGCCTTTCTGCACAGAGAGGTGCTGACTAGTCAGAAACAGATGGGTTGGGGGGATGAGGGGGTAAATAAATACAGACATCCAGCTGAGCTGTGGGTGATTTTGGAAAATTAGGCTATAGATTTAGTCTCTTACATTCATATTTAGTTCCCTAGCTTTGGATACTATTAAACGTGTTTGCATGGGAGTGTTTTCTCCGGAGCTTTTGCAAAATGGGTGCATAAGAGGTAAGATCACATAATGTTTCTTATACTTCTTCCTCATGCTTCTTCATCTGATGAACAACCACAATCCCCAGCTGCCAAGCTGAAGAATGCATCTTCCTTTCACACAGCATCTGCCCGTCTGACATGTTCTTGGGAGCTGCCATATGTACTTATCTCCTGATATTTTCTCTTGGATGCAGCGTTCACTAAAGCCTGCTACGGATTGCTCATCCAGTTCCATGGCTACAGTTTCCAAACTGAAAGCTCAGGATGCCTCTGAATAAGTCTTTTAATGGAGCAGTACATCATCTTAAATTGAAATCAGAGGGTGCCTGCATGTTCAGATGCATTTGGTCATGTGTTCCAGCTGCTTCTCGAGCTGAAACACACTTGAGACATATTTCTGACAGCTCCAGCCTCAGAAACATCTCGGACTAAGGGGATTACACTAGCTGAAGTGATGCTTTTGTTTTCATTAGAAAGCACTTCCGAAACACCATTAAACACACCAGGAGAAATTCAGTGGCAGGATTTTTGTGAAGTTGCCCACAGACATTTCAGATGGCCCCTTCTCCTAGCCAGGCCCTTTCCCCCTTTGCTTTCTTAATGATATCTCCTTGGCAAAGCAGGAAATATGGAAGGCCTACAGGGGTGAAATGGCAGCAGCTCCCTTGATTTACCCACCTACCCTCATAAAGTGAGTATTAGTTAGGCAAATTAGATTCTATTCCTAGCACATATGTTTGTTTTTGCCTGTGCTAATTTAACCTGTAATAGTCAAAATGTTAACTATTTGTAGCTAAATGAAATATTAGGGACAAACCCATGGATCTTTTGATGTATATATTTTATATTTAATGCAATTGTATTAAAATAAAGCTTTTCTCTGTATATTTTGTGTATTTTTTTCCGTTTATTTCTAATTTGGGCTCTAGGTATTTTATTATTATGCAACAAGGAGAGCAAACACTCAGGCCTGCCTTATCTATTTTCTTAAGTGAGATCTGATGGCCAAAATGTTGGAAAACCTGTCCTATGAGAAAGACTGAAAGAGTTAGGTCTTTCCTCCCTAAGTGAAGATTCAGAGGGCGCCTCAGAGTATTCCAATTCTTAGAGGGCAGCTACGAACAAGACAGTGGATCTCTTCACAAGGAGCCACATATGGAGAAGGGAGAATGGGTACAGATTTCACTGGGAGAAGTTTTATCTTCATGTAAGAAAGACATTTTTTATAGTTTGCAAGAACAATCCCTCACCAGAGCAACTTTTCTAGGGATGTATTTGGACAGAGTGCCTAATAATGTCACCCAGGCTCCCTTTCCCCCAAAACATTAGATCAGTTCATCTTTCAAGGTCTGTTCCAACCTGGGAAAAGGTTCTATGATTCTTATCATCTGCTCTGATATAATTTCATAACTGAAACAGCAGCAGTTTGCCACAGACGTTTTCTAAAACACTGTGAAACTGGGAAGAAACAGTTTCCTCCCATGACCCAGATAATGTCACACACTTGGGACTCTAAGAAGGACTAAATAAAGTATACCTGCAGTTCAGAGGCAAGCTGAAGTACCCCACTAGCTTGTTTTGTATTTTTTTTCCTAGCTGCTGTGAAAAAGTTGAAGAAAATAGTTGTTGGTCTTTTCTGTTTAGTAGAATGGGAAAGTGTGACTCACATATTAGGACTCAAATCTCTTCTACAGTAAAGTGATAGATTGTGACAAGGGATCTGCATTCTTTCAAAAGAGGAAAAGCATGTCATCCAATGTAGAACAACTTTAAATTCCAGCTCTCTGGGGTCAGGGAAGAAGCTAGCAAGGAATTAAGACCTGAAAGTATAACTGCGGCACTGTTCCTGAGCACAGTTGTTGGAACAGTGTTGTTTTAACATCAAGTCATCTGCACAGCATATTTTCAAAGTGCTCTAAAAGGTTCTTTCTCATTATTACTATTTTTTCTGGCCCTTATCATGTCCAGAAATAAGTAATTATGGGAGTACTTGCAACTCTTTGTCACTGGCATGACAAGAAACAAAAAAAAAAAAGGGTGCTCAACATAAAGGGAGCACCCTATTCTCCCTCCACCTTCCCAGGAGACTGACTTAGTAAATATGGTTCATCATATTTTTATAAACCTGTTAGAACTGGACCTATTTCTGAACATTCTGGTCTTTTATATTCAACTAAAACTTCCAAACAACCCAAATTTCCTGTAAGCTCAAAAGGATACTGCTTATGGTTTTGAATTGAAGGCATTGAGCTTTCAGCACATCAAGGTCAGGCTGAAGAAGGCCTCTGAAAGGCTGGTACACTTTTAATAAGCACCTACCTTTCATGCATACTTCGCATTCCTCTGCACCTGTTTTCAGTTGGAAGTGAAGATCACTTCTGTTACCAGACAAGATTAGCAAGTAGAGATAAAGGGAAAAAGGATCTCCTACCTATGTCCCAGAAGGAAAGAGGTTGTGCACTTTCACTAGAATTCATTAGGTGTGTTGCTGCTGGGAGCTCCTAAGAAACTGAACAAATCACTAGGCCCTCACTTTCTGTTTAGAAAGGTTTGACTCAAACAAAAGTGAAAGCAATTGGTTTTTCAGCAAAGGAAGACCAACTGGTTCAGGACTATCTGAAGAATTAAACAGTGCATGACTGAAACTAAAGATGGCAAAATCTCCCATATTTGTTTTAATTTGAAATTTTCATAGAAAGTATATTGCTAATAAAATAGAGCTCTCTCTGAAATCTCTAGAACTTTGTAAACTACTGTATAAGAAATACAGAACATTCATAAGTGTGATTATGAATAAATTCATTTTCCAAAGCAGATTAAACCTCCATGCAAATCATGCAAAAGTCCAAAGGCTAACTTCTGTCGTAAAGTTAAGAATGACCACTACGAGCCAAATAATATCATGTATATCATGGATATTCTGTATAATATTGCAAGTTTGCATTATTGTTTTACAAATCTCATAATATTTCTTACTTTATAAATCTGGTCTCTTTGAGTCAGGGTGATGTAGAGTGACTTCATATTTCATTCAGTTCATTTTGTCTTAAAAACACCACAATTACACCAAAAAGAAATTATAAATTTAATAAATAATAGTAACACTTGCAGAAGTAATAGCTATATGAGTTCAATGGGATCAAGAAAAAGTCTCACTATTCCCACAGATGATGGATTGGGAATTAATTATTTTTACATTTCTTTAGGTAATAGTATAAAAGTAATTACATTTTAAAATTTGCTAAGAGGTTAAAGAAGAATTTAAAGAACACAGTCATTGAAGGAGGAATCCCTTAATGAACTCTGTAGAAATAAATTAGCTTTTGCTAGGAGAGGATTAAAAAACAAATCCTTGTAATATTTTCTTCCCTCTAAAGGCAGGAAGAAGTGGCATAAAAGTAAAGACTATTTGGAAAATGCTGATGTAGTAAACACTTTTTCTCAAGCCAGGGAATGACTGGTAGCCTTACTTTGGACACCCTGACGAGTATGTTTTCGTCTTTGTCTACACAGTTGCAAACTTGTACAGCATCCTGCCTTATTCAATAGGGCTTAGGGCAGAACAGTGTTCACTGAAGGAGCTGCCAGATCTTGTCTTTTATCAGCCCTTCTGCCTCCCCTTTGTCCCTGTGGTACCCTGTGACACTCACATTGCGCTGTGACAACTCTAATTCAGGTTGCCTCCACTCTGCCCCATGGAATGGACTCTATCAATGGAGGGCAAACCCTATGATACAAAACTGCTTCTCTGCTAAGTAGGAGAGAGAGAGCCTGTTGGGAGGCAGGTGCTGAAACGATTCAACATATGGCAATTTATCCATAAAAGTATTTCAGTTTTAAACTTTATATCCTGATTCGGGAATAAAAATATTTTTATGTGCTCGCAAAGCAAAAATTTAGATGTCTTTGCAGTTCTAAAGCTAACCCACCTTTTCTTCCTGTTCTTCTCAGCATAATTGCATATAAATCTATCACAAATTAATAGCCAGCCACAGAGATGCCCAAAGCTTCAATGAACTTTCAAAAAGATAAAGTCTGAGGGGGGAGAAAACAGTGTTATCTTCATATTGCAGATTGGGAACTAAGGCACAAAAAGATTAAGTGGCATGCCTAAGTTTATCCAGGAAGCTTTTAGCAGGCCCAGAAATTGAATCTGAAGTTGTTCTTGCAATCATCTAATCTTTTGGAAGCATTGCTAGCTTTGCAGCAATATTCCTTTGTGTCTTGTTAAAAGTCTTTAGAACACTCTTCCCACTTTCTGATTTCTCATCCCAAAGTATGTTTTGTTCTTAATTTCAGGAACTGGAAACGACACCTATCACATGAATAAAACTACAAAAAAAAGAGGTATAACAATTTGCAGTATTTCTGCTTACATGATGAAAGTAGGTTACAACATTTGTATTTCCAGTTTGTTCAGAGAGTAGGGATTAAAAATAAACTCTCCTGTAAATGCCATGTTTGCAAACTACCTTAGGTCAGCATGTGCCCCACATCTAGGTGGGCTGTTTCCTTAGTCTAAACAAAGCCATATGTTGTGTAAAGGGAAATCTAGAAGAGCAATATTTTTGGGGTCACTGGATTAAAACATACTTTTTGCAAAACTTCTCTAGCACCACTCTCTTGAAATGATTCCTTCTGGAAAGGGAGGAAGGAGCTCCTTTGACCTGTAGGAACAAGTGATCACATTTCTTTCCTTAAAAGCAGCAGCAAGGGAATGCTCTCCTTTCCCATACCCCGGGGTGTATGCAGACAGTGAACTGCTTGCAGCTGCCCTATCCTCTCTGCCACACACAAGCTCAAAGTCAGGAGCTGAGCTGGAGGCAATATTCCTCTACTGTCCTTCTGCAATGATGCATAATCCTCACCTAGCTGTTCTTCTTGGGTTTATGCAGTTTTAGAAATCTACTGTTGAAGTTGCAACACATGCTCAGAGGGAAAAAACAGTTAATGAATATTAAAAGCAGGTAATTAATTTTTCCTCTATGTTACTCCCAAGCGGACTTTATGGAATATCCATGGAAATTATGCATAACAGCTTTATGTACTGAGCTTTCCATTTGTATGGCAGGCAAGAGGCACTTTCTTTTTATCAGCCTGTGGGGATTCTATTTATGCTTTGAAGAAGATAGATAGAAATTTTGCAATATTTCTAGAAATGTTTTGTTTTCCTTTCAAACTAGGCATATTTTCTTACAGGTGAAAGTCTTGGGATAGGTGATTTTATTAATCTTTAAATTATCCAGAGGTTGAAGTGGCAAAATCAAAGCCTGATTTGCTGTCTTGTACTCTCAGTTGGAAAGATTCCCTGTTACTCAGAAAACTAAATTTAAATATGGCACAGGGTTGTTACGAGCAGAGAAAGTAACAAGACAAAGCAGAATTCTTATTCCAAAAGAATCTTTTATTCATTTTATTTATCAGCTTCTCACTAAGGACAAAGAGGGGACTATTTTTGACCATTTGTTCAACTTTACATATAAATTAACAAGTCAGCTCTGCTCCTAAGAAGTCATAGATTGTTTTTTCTACAGGTTATTAAATGTTAACATTGCATTTGTCTATTTGTATGTGCCCACAAAAGCATTTTTATAGGAGACATTACTTTGTTATTAGCCCTTCAAAGGAGAAAAGCTAGTACATTGCAAATCCCCCTTGGGACACCAGGTCCAGTCTGTCTGGAAGCACTGTGTTGCATCTTTTCTTCTCTCTGGGAGTCTGAGACAGACATATGGTATGTACCAGCATATTGTGAAGAAGAAACAAAACCTCCCTCTCATCAAAGTGCACGTCAAACTTGAGTGGACTGTGCTTCCTGGAAAATGGGCTAAGCATAACAGAAGCCCATTTATCTTCCATTTGATCCTGGCTGCAGCTGGGATCTATATCCATTACCACAATGCCTGAGTCACTTTGAGGCTCTGCTAATAGTGTAACTCACGTCACCTCCCAAATGACAACATGAGGCACTCTGAATAGTTGAGGTGACACACTGTCAAAGTCTCCCGTGTAAAAGGTATTGGAAATCTGCTCACTCTCACCTGGAAAGAAATTTTTTCTACAGTTTGTTTCTAAGTCGCATACTATGTTCTGCCTCCCATCTTCAATGAGAAGGCTGTTTGGCTCTCCAGTGTGTTCTTTTTCAATACTATTTACCATTATGAGAAACACAAATTAGTTCCAATTTTGAAACTTTTGAAATTACAAATTTGGCATCAGTTCCAATACTTACGTATAAAAAGGAGGGAAAGTGGGAAGGGAACAATACGGTTTCAGTAACACCACACACATCATCCTGCCTTCTCTCATTTAAAGAATATAAACACAGTTTTATATCTAAATAATGAACAGCACAAACATCACCATATTTCCTCCCTTTTTAAAAACTCCTAAGACAAATTTCAAAGGCTTTGAGATTGGGCAACTCAACTATAAGAAGGCATCTGCTTACAGGATTTTTGCATAAGAGTAGTGAGCAACCAAGAGGTCTCTGATTCCCACAGCACTGGGGAAAGGACAAGGTTGTGTGTGTCTTGTTCTCATCTGATGACAGTGGTTATGCAAGGTTTTGTTCCAGGAATGGAACTCAAAAACTCTCAGGACAGAGGGCATGGTGCCAACTAATAACCTGGGCTGCCTATGGACACTGCACACAGATTGTCTCCCTGAGCTGGGTCAGACCATAAGTAAAGCTTATGTACAGCTGTCTGTATCTGCTCCCAGACAAACTCCCTTGAGGTGATTTTGGCAATGTGTGAAGACTTGAACAGCCAGGCATGATTTGAAGGCATAGCTGCAACATTGTAAGAAGTAACAATCATCATAAAAGCTATGACCTTACCTATCAACATTCTTCCAGAAATTCAAGTTTTAGGAAAGGTTTTCAAGTTAAAAAATAAAGAATTAGAAACAATTTGAAGAGCACAGAAGTGGGGATGTAAAATATAATTTGCTGTTTGTTCTCAGATCACTGCTAAATGTCTCATCTACATAAAATATCTAGAACTTTCCTGCAAACTGAGTTTTTACAACTCAGTTGTAATTGGAAAAAAAATAATTATTACCTGGACTTTTGGCATGCCATTTTAAAGGTTAATTTCTTAGAAAAGTTATCCAAATGATGGTTGTGAAAATTAAGTGCATGAATTGAGTTCATATCCATTGTAGGAATCATGTAACAGATATTTATCAAAAATTTTCCCCAAAGATTACTAAAGTCTTTATGTCAAGACACTTGACTAGCTTGTAAATGTAAAATTTTATATACACAGACATAATATATAAACCTGAAGATGTGAGTAATATTTGTAAGTAGACTTTCAAATGTGCTATTCAGAGATGTTCTGTCATTAAATAGCGTGGATATGATACATAATGTAGAAAAAAAAATACTTTGTTGACATAAATTTGCAATGAAATGGACCATTTCTGCACTGATGAACATACTGGTTATAGGTTTCCCCAAATATACTGGATTTTCTGAAAAGAGCAGCTACATTACTCTCTAGAGAGACATTGATTTCTGCTGCATGGAGCCCATGGTTCAAAATAGCTAATATTCCTGAAGTAAATGCTGACCTGACTCACTCATACTGCTGATTATTAAATACTGGCATTTGAGTCTAAATGTTCAAAGTAGGAAATAATTTCAGAGGTGAGTGACAGTTTCCATTCAGGTGAATTTATCCTTTTCTTGCAGTGCTTATATACATGAACTCAGAGTGTCTCTGTATACTTCTTTTGACAAG